>CM036244.1:42130770-42431509 GCA_020698575.1 Bostrychus sinensis | reverse complement strand
TGTCTTCCTCTGTCCTCTCCTCTCACTTACATCATCAAAAACTCTTACTCCCAAAAAACAATATTACTTCAGGCAAAAACCTCCCAAAAATATTACTTTGTTCAAATTTCTATTACTCCCAAAAAAATATTTTCTCAGTCAAAAAACTCTTACTCCAAAAATACATCATCAAACAACCTACTCCAAATATTTTTACTCAGTCAAAATACTCTTACTCTCAAATATTATTACTTCAGCAAAAACACTCCCAAACATATTACTTTGTTCAAATTTCTATTACTCCCAAAATTATATTTCTCCAGTCAAAAAACTCTTACTCCCAAAAATTCTACAACAGTCAAAAATACCCAACTCCAAAAATTTATTACATCAGTCAAAATACTCTTACTCTCAAATAATATTACTTCACGAAAAAACACTCCAAAAATATTACTTTGTTCAAATTACTATACTCCCAAAATTATATTTCTCCAGTCAAAAACTCTTACTCCAAAAATATTACAACAGTCAAAAAAACCCTACTCCAAAAATATTATTACATCAGTCAAAATCTCTTACTCTCAAAATAATATTACTCCAGTCAAAATTCAATTAGTCCCAAAATACCTGTCTTCCTCTGTCCTCTCCTCTCGCCTGTCTTCCTCTGTCCTCTCCTCTCACCTGTCTTCCTCTGTCCTCTCCTCTCAACTTACATCAGTCAAAAACTCTTACTCCCAAAAACAATATTACTTCAGGCAAAAAACACTCCCAAAATATTACTTTGTTCAAATTTCTATTACTCGCCAAAAATATATTTCTCCAGTCAAAAAACTCTTACTCTCAAAATATTACATCAGTCAAACAACCCTACTCCAAATATTTTTACATCAGTCAAAATACCTCTTACTCTCAAAAATATTATTACTTCAGGCAAAAACACTCCCAAACATATTACTTTGTTCAATTTCTATTACTCCCAAAAATAATATTTCTCCAGTCAAAAAGCTCTTACTCCCAAAAATTCTACAACAGTCAAAAATATACCCAACTCCAAAAATATTATTACATCAGTCAAATACTCTTACTCTCAAAAATATATTACTTCAGGAAAAAAACACTCCCAAAATATTACTTTGTTCAAATTACTATTACTCCCAAAAATTATATTTCTCCAGTTAAAAACTCTTACTCCCAAAAATATTACAACAGTCAAACAACCATACTCCAAAAATATTATTACATCAATCAAAATACTCTTACTCTCAAAATAATATTACTCCAGTCAAATTCACATAGTCCCAAAAATACCTGTCTTCCTCTGTCCTCTCCTCTCACCTGTTTTCTCTGTCCTCTCCTCTCACCTGTCTTCCTCTGTCCTCTCCTCTCTCCTGTCTTCCTCTGTCCTCTCCTCTCACCACCTGTCTTCCTCTGTCCTCTCTCTCACCTGTCTTCCTCTGTCCTCTCCTCTCACCTGTCTTCCTCGTCCTCTCCTCCTCACCTGTCTTCCTCTGTCCTCTCCTCTCATTTTACATCAGTCAAAATCACTTACTCCCAAAATAATATTACTTCAGGCAAAAAACACTCCCAAAATATTACTTTGTTCAAATTTCTATTACTCCCAAAAATTATATTTCTCCAGTCAAAAAACTCTTACTCCCAAAAATATTACAACAGTCAAACAACCCTACTCCAAAAATATTTTTACATCAGTCAAAATACTCTTACTCTCAAAAATATTATTACTTCAGGCAAAAAACACTCCCAATTATATTACTTTGTTCAAATTTCTATTACTCCTCCCAAAAATTATATTTCTCCAGTCAAAAACTCTTACTCCCAAACATTCTACAACAGTCAAAATACCCAACTCCAAAAACATTATTACATCAGTCAAAATACTCTTTCTCTCAAAAATAATATTACTTCAGGAAAAAAAACACTCCCAAAAATATTACTTTGTCAAATTTCTATTACTCCCAAAAATTATATTTCTCCAGTCAAAAAGTCTTACTCCCAAAAATAATACAACAGTCAAAAATACCCTACTCCAAAATATTATTACATCAGTCAAATACTCTTACTCTCAAAAATCTATTACTCCAGTCAAAATTCAATTAGACCCAAATACCTGTCTTCCTCTGTCCTCTCCTCTCACCTGTCTTCCTCTGTCCTCTCCTCTCTCCTGTCTTCCTCTGTCCTCTCTTCTCGCCTTCTTCCTCTGTCCTCTCCTCTCACCTGTCTTCCTCTGTCCTCTCCTCTCTCCTGTCTTCCTCTGTCCTCTCTTTTACCTGTCTTCCTCTGTCCTCTCCTCTCACCTGTCTTCCTCTGTCCTCTCCTCTCACCTGTCTTCTCTGTCCTCTCCTCTCACCTTACATCAGTCAAAATCTCTTACTCTCAAAAATATTTTACTTCAGGCAAAAAACACTCCCAGACATATTACTTTGTTCAATTTTCTATTACTCCAAAAATTATATTTCTCCAGTCAAAAAACTCTTACTCCCAAAAATATTACAACAGTCAAAAATATCCAACTCCAAAAATATTATTACATCAGTCAAAATACTCTTACTCTCAAAAATAATATTACTTCAGGAAAAAAACACTCCCAAAAATATTACTTGTTCAAATTACTATTACTCCCAAAAATTATATTTCTCCAGTCAAAAAACTCTTACTCCCAAAAATATTACAACAGTCAAAAATACCCTACTCCAAAAATATTATTACATCAGTCAAAATACTCTTACTCTCAAAAATATTACTACTTCAGGAAAAAAAACACTTCCAAAAATATTACTTTGTTCAAATTACTATTACTCCCAAAAATTATATTTCTCCAGTCAATAAACTCTTACTTCCAAAATATTACAACAGTCAAACAACCCTACTCCAAAAATTTATTACATCAATCAAAATACTCTTAATCTCAAAAGTAATATTACTCCAGTCAAAATTCACATAGTTCCAAAAATACCTGTCTTCCTCTGTCCTCTCCTTTCACCTGTCTTCCTCTGTCCTCTCCTCTCTCCTGTCTTCCTCTGTCCTCTCTTCTCGCCTGTCTTCCTCTGTCCTCTCCTCTCACCTGTCTTCCTCTGTCCTCTCCTCTCACCTTACATCAGTCAAAAAACTGTTACTCCCAAAATAATATTACTTCAGGCAAAAAACACTTCCAAAAATTTACTTTGTTCAAATTACTATTACTCCCAAAATTATTATTCTCCAGTCAAAAAACTCTTACTCCCAAAAATATTACAACAGTCAAAAAACCCTACTCCAAAAATATTATTACATCAATCAAAATACTCTTACTCTCAAAAATAATAATACTTCAGGAAAGAAAAACACTCCCAAAAATATTACTTTGTTCAAATTACTATTACTCCCAAAAATTATATTTCTCCAGTCAAAAAACTCTTACTCCCAAAAATATTACAACAGTCAAAAATACCCAACTCCAAAAATATTATTACATCAGTCAAAATACTCTTACTCTCAAAAATAATATTACTTCAGGCAAAAACACTCCCAAAAATATTACTTTTTTCAAATTACTATTACTCCCAAAAATTATATTTCTCCAGTCAAAAAACTCTTACTCCTAAAAATATTACAACAGTCCAAAAAACCCTACTCCAAAAATATTTTTACTCCAGTCAAAAACTCTTACTCTCAAAAATAATATTACTTCACGAAAAAAACACTCCCAAAAATATTACTTTGTTCAAATTACTATTACTCCCAAAAATTATATTTCTCCAGTCAAAAAACTCTTACTCCCAAAAATATTACAACAGTCAAAAAACCCTACTCCAAAAATATTATTACATCAGTCAAAATACTCTTACTCTCAAAAATAATATTACTCCAGTCAAAATTCAATTAGTCCCAAAAATACCTGTCTTCCTCTGTCCTCTCCTCTCGCCTGTCTTCCTCTGTCCTCTCCTCTCACCTGTCTTCCTCTGTCCTCTCCTCTCAACTTACATCAGTCAAAAAACTCTTACTCCCAAAACAATATTACTTCAGGCAAAAAACACTCCCAAAAATATTACTTTGTTCAAATTTCTATTACTCCCAAAAAATATATTTCTCCAGTCAAAAAACTCTTACTCCCAAAAATATTACATCAGTCAAACAACCCTACTCCAAAATATTTTTACATCAGTCAAAATACTCTTACTCTCAAAAATATTATTACTTCAGGCAAAAAACACTCCCAACATATTACTTTGTTCAAATTTCTATTACTCCCAAAAATTATATTTCTCCAGTCAAAAAACTCTTACTCCCAAAAATTCTACAACAGTCAAAAACCCAACTCCAAAAATATTATTACATCAGTCAAAATACTCTTACTCTCAAAAATAATATTACTTCACGAAAAAAACACTCCCAAAAATATTACTTTGTTCAAATTACTATTACTCCCAAAAATTATATTTCTCCAGTCAAAAACTCTTACTCCCAAAAATATTACAACAGTCAAAAAAACCCTACTCCAAAAATATTATTACATCAGTCAAAATACTCTTACTCTCAAAAATATTACTCCAGTCAAAATTCAATTAGTCCCAAAAATACCTGTCTTCCTCTGTCCTCTCCTCTCGCCTGTCTTCCTCTGTCCTCTCCTCTCACCTGTCTTCCTCTGTCCTCTCCTCTCAACTTACATCAGTCAAAAAACTCTTACTCCAAAAACAATATTACTTCAGGCAAAAAACACTCCCAAAAATATTACTTTGTTCAAATTTCTATTACTCCCAAAAATATATTTCTCCAGTCAAAAACTCTTACTCTCAAAAATATTACATCAGTCAAACAACCCTACTCCAAAAATATTTTACATCAGTCAAAATACTCTTACTCTCAAAATATTATTACTTCAGGCAAAAAACACTCCCAAACATATTACTTTGTTCAAATTTCTATTACTCCCAAAAATAATATTTCTCCTGTCAAAAAGCTCTTACTCCCAAAATTCTACAACAGTCAAAATACCCAACTCCAAAATATTATTACATCAGTCAAATACTCTTACTCTCAAAATAATATTACTCCAGTCAAAATTCACATAGTCCCAAAAATACCTGTCTTCCTCTGTCCTCTCCTCTCACCTGTTTTCCTCTGTCCTCTCCTCTCACCTGTCTTCCTCTGTCCTCTCCTCTCTCCTGTCTTCCTCTGTCCTCTCCTCTCACCTGTCTTCCTCTGTCCTCTCTTCTCACCTGTCTTCCTCTGTCCTCTCCTCTCACCTGTCTTCCTCTGTCCTCTCCTCTCACCTGTCTTCCTCTGTCCTCTCCTCTCATTTTACATCAGTCAAAATCTCTTACTCCCAAAAATAATATTACTTCAGGCAAAAAACACTCCCAAAAATATTACTTTGTTCAAATTTCTATTACTCCCAAAAATTATATTTCTCCAGTCAAAAAACTCTTACTCCCAAAAATATTACAACAGTCAAACAACCCTACTCCAAAAATATTTTTACATCAGTCAAAATACTCTTACTCTCAAAAATATTATTACTTCAGGCAAAAAACACTCCCAATTATATTACTTTGTTCAAATTTCTATTACTCCCAAAAATTATATTTCTCCAGTCAAAATACTTTTACTCTCAAAAATATTACTATCTTCAGGAAAAAAAAACACTTCCAAAAATATTACTTTGTTCAAATTACTATTACTCCCAAAAATTATATTTCTCCAGTCAAAAAACTCTTACTTCCAAAAATATTACAACAGTCAAACAACCCTACTCCAAAAATATTATTACATCAATCAAAATACTCTTAATCTCAAAAGTAATATTACTCCAGTCAAAATTCACATAGTTCCAAAATACCTGTCTTCCTCTGTCCTCTCCTTTCACCTGTCTTCCTCTGTCCTCTCCTCTCTCCTGTCTTCCTCTGTCCTCTCTTCTCGCCTGTCATTCCTCTGTCCTCTCCTCTCACCTGTCTTCCTCTGTCCTCTCCTCTCACCTTACATCAGTCAAAAAACTGTTACTCCCCAAAAATAATATTACTTCAGGCAAAAAACACTCCCAAAAATATTACTTTGTTCAAATACTATTACTCCCAAAAATTATTATTCTCCAGTCAAAAAACTCTTACTCCCAAAAATATTACAACAGTCAAAAAACCCTACTCCAAAAATATTATTACATCAATCAAAATACTCTTACTCTCAAAATAATATTACTTCAGGAAAGAAAAACACTCCCAAAAATATTACTTTGTTCAAATTACTATTACTCCCAAAAATTATATTTCTCCAGTCAAAAAACTCTTACTCCCAAAAATATTACAACAGTCAAAATACCCAACTCCAAAAATATTATTACATCAGTCAAAATACTCTTACTCTCAAAAATAATATTACTTCAGGCAAAAAAACACTCCCAAAAATATTACTTTTTTCAATTTACTATTACTCCCAAAAATTATATTTCTCCAGTCAAAAACTCTTACTCCCAAAATATTAAAACAGTCAAAAAACCCTACTCCAAAAATATTATTACATCAGTCAAAATACTCTTACTCTCAAAATAATATTACTCCAGTCAAAATTCAATTAGTCCCAAAAATACCTGTCTTCCTCTGTCCTCTCCTCTCGCCTGTCTTCCTCTGTCCTCTCCTCTCACCTGTCTTCCTCTGTCCTCTCCTCTCAACTTACATCAGTCAAAAAACTCTTACTCCCAAAAACAATATTACTTCAGGCAAAAAACACTCCCAAAAATATTACTTTGTTCAAATTTCTATTACTCCCCAAAAATATATTTCTCCAGTCAAAAAACTCTTACTCCCAAAAATATTACATCAGTCAAACAACCCTACTCCAAAAATATTTTTACATCAGTCAAAATACTCTTACTCTCAAAAATATTATTACTTCAGGCAAAAAACACTCCCAAACATATTACTTTGTTCAAATTTCTATTACTCCCAAAAATTATATTTCTCCAGTCAAAAAACTCTTACTCCCAAAAATTCTACAACAGTCAAAAATACCCAACTCCAAAAATATTATTACATCAGTCAAAATACTCTTTCTCTCAAAAATAATATTACTTCAGGAAAAAAAACACTCCCAAAAATATTACTTTGTTCAAATTTCTATTACTCCCAAAAATTATATTTCTCCAGTCAAAAAAGTCTTACTCCCAAAAATAATACAACAGTCAAAAATACCCTACTCCAAAAATATTATTACATCAGTCAAAATACTCTTACTCTCAAAATAATATTACTCCAGTCAAAATTCAATTAGACCCAAAAATACCTGTCTTCCTCTGTGCTCTCCTCTCACCTGTCTTCCTCTGTCCTCTCCTCTCTCCTGTCTTCCTCTGTCCTCTCTTCTCGCCTGTCTTCCTCTGTCCTCTCCTCTCACCTGTCTTCCTCTGTCCTCTCCTCTCACCTGTCTTCCTCTGTCCTCTCTTTTCACCTGTCTTCCTCTGTCCTCTCCTCTCACCTGTCTTCCTCTGTCCTCTCCTCTCACCTTACATCAGTCAAAATCTCTTACTCTCAAAAATATTATTACTTCAGGCAAAAAACACTCCCAAACATATTACTTTGTTCAATTTTCTATTACTCCCAAAAATTATATTTCTCCAGTCAAAAAACTCTTACTCCAAAAATATTACAACAGTCAAAAATATCCAACTCCAAAAATATTATTACATCAGTCAAAATACTCTTACTCTCAAAAATAATATTACTTCAGGAAAAAAACACTCCCAAAAATATTACTTTGTTCAAATTACTATTACTCCCAAAAATTATATTTCTCCAGTCAAAAAACTCTTACTTCCAAAAATATTACAACAGTCAAACAACCCTACTCCAAAAATATTATTACATCAATCAAAATACTCTTAATCTCAAAAATAATATTACTCCAGTCAAAATTCACATAGTTCAAAAATACCTGTCTTCCTCTGTCCTCTCCTCTCACCTGTCTTCCTCTGTCCTCTCCTCTCTCCTGTCTTCCTCTGTCCTCTCTTCTCGCCTGTCTTCCTCTGTCCTCTCCTCTCACCTGTCTTCCTCTGTCCTCTCCTCTCACCTTACATCAGTCAAAAAACTGTTACTCCCAAAAATAATATTACTTCAGGCAAAAAACACTCCAAAAATATTACTTTGTTCAAATTACTATTACTCCCAAAAATTATTATTCTCCAGTCAAAAAACTCTTACTCCCAAAAATATTACAACAGTCAAAAAACCCTACTCCAAAAATATTATTACATCAATCAAAATACTCTTACTCTCAAAAATAATATTACTTCAGGAAAGAAAAACACTCCCAAAAATATTACTTTGTTCAAATTACTATTACTCCCAAAATTTATATTTCTCCAGTCAAAAAACTCTTACTCCCAAAAATATTACAACAGTCAAAAATACCCAACTCCAAAAATATTATTACATCAGTCAAAATACTCTTACTCTCAAAAATAATATTACTTCAGGCAAAAAAACTCCCAAAAATATTACTTTTTTCAAATTACTATTACTCCCAAAAATTATATTTCTCCAGTCAAAAACTCTTACTCCTAAAAATATTACAACAGTCCAAAAAACCCTACTCCAAAAATATTTTTACTCCAGTCAAAATACTCTTACTCTCAAAAATAATATTACTTCACGAAAAAAACACTCCCAAAAATATTACTTTGTTCAAATTACTATTACTCCCAAAAATTATATTTCTCCAGTCAAAAAACTCTTACTCCCAAAAATATTACAACAGTCAAAAAACCCTACTCCAAAAATATTATTACATCAGTCAAAATACTCTTACTCTCAAAAATAATATTACTCCAGTCAAAATTCACATAGTCCCAAAAATACCTGTCTTCCTCTGTCCTCTCCTCTCGCCTGTCTTCCTCTGTCCTCTCCTCTCACCTGTCTTCCTCTGTCCTCTCCTCTCAACTTACATCAGTCAAAAAACTCTTACTCCCAAAACAATATTACTTCAGGCAAAAAACACTCCCAAAAATATTACTTTGTTCAAATTTCTATTACTCCCAAAAAATATATTTCTCCAGTCAAAAAACTCTTACTCTCAAAAATATTACATCAGTCAAACAACCCTACTCCAAAAATATTTTTACATCAGTCAAAATACTCTTACTCTCAAAAATATTATTACTTCAGGCAAAAACACTCCCAAACATATTACTTTGTTCAAATTTCTATTACTCCCAAAAATAATATTTCTCCAGTCAAAAGCTCTTACTCCCAAAAATTCTACAACAGTCAAAAATACCCAACTCCAAAAATATTATTACATCAGTCAAAATACTCTTACTCTCAAAAATAATATTACTTCACGAAAAAAACACTCCCAAAAATATACTTTGTTCAAATTATTATTACTCCCAAAAATTATATTTCTCCAGTTAAAAAACTCTTACTCCCAAAAATATTACAACAGTCAAACAACCATACTCCAAAAATATATTACATCAATCAAAATACTCTTACTCTCAAAAATAATATTACTCCAGTCAAAATTCACATAGTCCCAAAAATACCTGTCTTCCTCTGTCCTCTCCTCTCACCTGTTTTCCTCTGTCCTCTCCTCTCACCTGTCTTCCTCTGTCCTCTCCTCTCTCCTGTCTTCCTCTGTCCTCTCTCTCACCTGTCTTCCTCTGTCCTCTCTTCTCACCTGTCTTCCTCTGTCCTCTCCTCTCACCTGTCTTCCTCTGTCCTCTCCTCTCACCTGTCTTCCTCTGTCCTCTCCTCTCATTTTACTTCAGGCAAAAAAACACCTCCCAAAAATATTACTTTGTTCAAATTTCTATTACTCCCAAAAATTATATTTCTCCAGTCAAAAAACTCTTACTCCCAAAAATATTACAACAGTCAAACAACCTCTACTCCAAAAATATTTTTACATCAGTCAAAATACTCTTACTCTCAAAAATATTATTACTTCAGGCAAAAAACACTCCCAATTATATTACTTTGTTCAAATTTCTATTACTCCCAAAAATTATATTTCTCCAGTCAAAAAACTCTTACTCCCAAAAATTCTACAACAGTCAAAAATACCCAACTCCAAAAATATTATTACATCAGTCAAAATACTCTTTCTCTCAAAAATAATATTACTTCAGGAAAAAAAACACTCCCAAAAATATTACTTTGTTCAAATTTCTATTACTCCCAAAAATTATATTTCTCAGTCAAAAAAGTCTACTCCCAAAAATATTACAACAGTCAAAAACCCTACTCCAAAAATATTATTACATCAGTCAAAATACTCTTACTCTCAAAATAATATTACTCCAGTCAAAATTCAATTAGACCCAAAAATACCTGTCTTCCTCTGTCCTCTCCTCTCACCTGTCTTCCTCTGTCCTCTCCTCTCTCCTGTCTTCCTCTGTCCTCTCTTCTCGCCTGTCTTCCTCTGTCCTCTCCTCTCACCTGTCTTCCTCTGTCCTCTCCTCTCTCCTGTCTTCCTCTGTCCTCTCTTTTCACCTGTCTTCCTCTGTCCTCTCCTCTCACCTGTCTTCCTCTGTCCTCTCCTCTCACCTGTCTTCCTCTGTCCTCTCCTCTCACCTTACATCAGTCAAAATCTCTTACTCTCAAAAATATTATTACTTCAGGCAAAAAACACTCCCAAACATATTACTTTGTTCAATTTTCTATTACTCCAAAAATTATATTTCTCCAGTCAAAAAACTCTTACTCCCAAAAATATTACAACAGTCAAAAATATCCAACTCCAAAAATATTATTACATCAGTCAAAATACTCTTACTCTCAAAAATAATATTACTTCAGGAAAAAAACACTCCCAAAATATTACTTTATTCAAATTACTATTACTCCCAAAAATTATATTTCTCCAGTCAAAAACTCTTACTTCCAAAAATATTACAACAGTCAAACAACCCTACTCCAAAAATATTATTACATCAATCAAACATACTCTTAATCTCAAAAGTAATATTACTCCAGTCAAAATTCACATAGTTCCAAAAATACCTGTCTTCCTCTGTCCTCTCCTCTCACCTGTCTTCCTCTGTCCTCTCCTCTCTCCTGTCTTCCTCTGTCCTCTCTTCTCGCCTGTCTTCCTCTGTCCTCTCCTCTCACCTGTCTTCCTCTGTCCTCTCCTCTCACCTTACATCAGTCAAAAAACTGTTACTCCCAAAAATAATATTACTTCAGGACAAAAACACTCCCAAAAATATTACTTTGTTCAAATTACTATTACTCCCAAAAATTATTATTCTCCAGTCAAAAAACTCTTACTCCCAAAAATATTACAACAGTCAAAAAACCCTACTCCAAAAATATTATTACATCAATCAAAATACTCTTACTCTCAAAAATAATATTACTTCAGGAAAGAAAAACACTCCCAAAAATATTACTTTGTTCAAATTACTATTACTCCCAAAAATTATATTTCTCCAGTCAAAAAACTCTTACTCCCAAAAATATTACAACAGTCAAAATACCCAACTCCAAAATATTATTACATCAGTCAAAATACTCTTACTCTCAAAAATAATATTACTCCAGTAAAATTCAATTAGTCCCCAAAAATACCTGTCTTCCTCTGTCCTCTCCTCTCACCTGTCTTCCGCTGTCCTCTCCTCTCAACTTACATCAGTCAAAAAACTCTTACTCCCAAAAACAATATTACTTCAGGCAAAAAACACTCCCAAAAATATTACTTTGTTCAAATTTCTATTACTCCCAAAAATTATATTTCTCCAGTCAAAAAACTCTTACTCCCAAAAATATTACAACAGTCAAACAACCCTACTCCAAAAATATTTTTACATCAATCAAAATACTCTTACTCTCAAAAATAATATTACTCCAGTCAAAATTCACATAGTCCCAAAAATACCTGTCTTCCTCTGTCCTCTCCTCTCACCTGTTTTCCTCTGTCCTCTCCTCTCACCTGTCTTCCTCTGTCCTCTCCTCTCTCCTGTCTTCCTCTGTCCTCTCCTCTCACCTGTCTTCCTCTGTCCTCTCCTCTCGCCTGTCTTCCTCTGTCCTCTCCTTTCACCTGTCTTCCTCTGTCCTCTCCTCTCAACTTACATCAGTCAAAAAACTCTTACTCCCAAAAACAATATTACTTCAGGCAAAAAACACTCCCAAAAATATTACTTTGTTCAAATTTCTATTACTCCCAAAAATTATATTTCTCCAGTCAAAAAACTCTTAATCCCAAAAATATTACTCCAGTCAAAATTCACATAGTCCCAAAAATACCTGTCTTCCTCTGTCCTCTCCTCTCACCTGTCTTCCTCTGTCCTCTCCTCTCACCTGTCTTCCTCTGTCCTCTCCTCTCAACTTACATCAGTCAAAAAACTGTTACTCCCAAAAATAATATTACTTCAGGCAAAAAAACACTCCCAAAAATATTACTTTGTTCAAATTTCTATTACTCCCAAAAATTATATTTCTCCAGTCAAAAAACTCTTACTCCCAAAAATTCTACAACAGTCAAACAACCCTACTCCAAAAATATTTTTACATCAGTCAAAATACTCTTACTCTCAAAATATTATTACTTCAGGCAACAAACACTCCCAAACATATTACTTTGTTCAAATTTCTATTACTCCCAAAAATTATATTTCTCCAGTCAAAAAACTCTTACTCCCAAAAATATTACAACAGTCAAACAACCCTACTCCAAAAATATTTTACATCAGTCAAAATACTCTTACTCTCAAAAATATTATTACTTCAGGCAAAAAACACTCCCGAACATATTACTTTGTTCAAATTACTATTACTCCCAAAAATTATATTTCTCCAGTCAAAAAACTCTACTCCCAAAAATATTACAACAGTCAAACAACCCTATTCCAAAATATTATTACATCAATCAAAATACTCTTACTCTCAAAAATAATATTACTCCAGTCAAAATTCACATAGTCCCAAAAATACCTGTCTTCCTCTGTCCTCTCCTCTCACCTGTCTTCCTCTGTCCTCTCCTCTCTCCTGTCTTCCTCTGTCCTCTCCTTTCACCTGTCTTCCTCTGTCCTCTCCTCTCACCTGTCTTCCTCTGTCCTCTCCTCTCACCTGTCTTCCTCTGTCCTCTCCTTCTCACCTGTCTTCCTCTGTCCTCTCCTCTCACCTGTCTTCCTCTGTCCTCTCCTCTCACCTTACATCAGTCAAAAAACTCTTACTCCCAAAAATAATATTACTTCAGGCAAAAAACACTCCCAAAAAATATTACTTTGTTCAAATTACTATTACTCCCAAAAATTATATTTCTCCAGTCAAAAAAGCTCTTACTCCCAAAAATATTACAACAGTCAAAAATACCCTACTCCAAAAATATTATTACATCAAGTCAAAATACTCTACTCTCAAAATAATATTACTCCAGTCAAAATTCAATTAGACCCAAAAATACCTGTCTTCCTCTGTCCTCTCTTCTGCCCTGTCTTCCTCTGTCCTCTCCCTTCACCTGTCTTCCTCTGTCCTCTCTTCTCACCTGTCTTCCTCTGTCCTCTCCCTTCACCTGTCTTCCTCTGTCCTCTCTTCTCACCTGTCTTCCTCTGTCCTCTCCTCTCACCTTACATCAGTCAAAAAACTGTTACTCCCAAAAATAATATTACTTCAGGCAAAAAACACTCCCAAAAATATTACTTTGTTCAAATTACTAATACTCCCAAAAATTATATTTCTCCAGTCAAAAAACTCTTACTCCCAAAAATATTACAACAGTCAAAAAACCCTACTCCAAAAATATTATTACATCAGTCAAAATACTCTTACTCTCAAAAATAATATTACTCCAGTCAAAATTCAATTAGTCCCAAAAATACCTGTCTTCCTCTGTCCTCTCTTCTCACCTGTCTTCCTCTGTCCTCTCCTCTCACCTTACATCAGTCAAAAAACTGTTACTCCCAAAAATATTATTACTTCAGGCAAAAAACACTCCCCAAAAATATTACTTTGTTCAAATTACTATTACTCCCAAAAATTATATTTCTCCAGTCAAAAAACTCTTACTCCCAAAAATATTACAACAGTCAAAAAGCCTACTCCAAAAATATTATTACATCAGTCAAAATACTCTTACTCTCAAAAATAATATTACTCCAGTCAAATTCAATTAGTCCCAAAAATACCTGTCTTCCTCTGTCCTCTCCTCTCACCTGTCTTCCTCTGACCTCTCTTCTCACCTTTTTTCCTCTGTCCTCTCCTCTCACCTGTCTTCCTCTGTCCTCTCCTCTCTCCTGTCTTCCTCTGTCCTCTCCTCTCACCTGTCTTCCTCTGTCCTCTCTTCTCACCTGTCTTCCTCTGTCCTCTCATCTCACCTTACATCAGTCAAAAATTATTACTCCCAAAAATTATATTTCTCCAGTCAAAAAACTTCTTACTCCCAAAATATTACAACAGTCAAAAAAAACCCTACTCCAAAAATATTATTACATCAGTCAAAATACTCTTACTCTCAAAAATAATATTACTCCAGTCAAAATTCAATTAGTCCCAAAAATACCTGTCTTCCTCTGTCCTCTCCTCTCACCTGTCTTCCTCTGTCCTCTCCTCTCACCTGTCTTCCTCTGTCCTCTCCTCTCACCTGTCTTCCTCTGTCCTCTCCTCTCACCTGTCTTCCTCTGTCCTCTCTTCTCTCCTGTCTTCCTCTGTCCTCTCCTCTCACCTGTCTTCCTCTGTCCTCTCTTCTCTCCTGTCTTCCTCTGTCCTCTCCTCTCACCTTACATCAGTCAAAAACTTTTACTCCCAAAAAAAAATATTACTTCAGGCAAAAAACACTCCCAAACATATTACTTTGTTCAAATTACTATTACTCCCAAAAATTATATTCTCCAGTCAAAAAACTCTTACTCCCAAAAATATTACAACAGTCAAAAAACCCTACTCCAAAAATATTAATACATCAATCAAAATACTCTTACTCTCAAAAATAATATTACTTCAGGAAAAAACAGTTCCAAAAATATTACTTTGTTCAAATTACTATTATTCCCAAAAAATTATTTCTCCAGTCAAAAAACTCTATTCCCAAAAATATTACAACAGTCAAAAAACCCTACTCCAAAAATAATATTACATCAGTCAAAATTCAATTAGTCCCAAAAATACCTGTCTTCCTCTGTCCTCTCTTCTCACCTGTCTTCCTCTGTCCTCTCCTCTCACCTGTCTTCCTCTGTTCTCTCTTCTCGCCTGTCTTCCTCTGTCCTCTCCTCTCACCTGTCTTCTTCTGTCCTCTCCTCTCCTCTCACCTGTCTTCCTCTGTCCTCTCTTCTCACCTGTCTTCCTCTGTCCTCTCTTCTCACCTGTCTTCCTCTCTCCTCTCCTCTCTCCTGTCTTCCTCTGTCCTCTCTTCTCACCTGTCTTCCTCTCTCCTCTCCTCTCTCCTGTCTTCCTCTGTCCTCTCTTCTCGCCTGTCTTCCTCTGTCCTCTCCTCTCACCTGTCTTCCTCTGTCCTCTCTTCTCACCTGTCTTCCTCTCTCCTCTCCTCTCTCCTGTCTTCCTCTGTCCTCTCTTCTCGCCTGTCTTCCTCTGTCCTCTCCTCTCACCTGTCTTCCTCTGTCCTCTCCTCTCACCTTACATCAGTCCAAAAACTCCTTACTCCTCAAAAATAATTATTACTTCAGGCAAAAACACTCCCAAAAATATTACTTTGTTCAAAATTCTTATTACTCCCAAAAAATTATATTTCTCCAGTCAAAAAACTCTTACTCCCAAAAATATTACAACAGTCAAAAATACCCTACTCCAAACATATTATTACATCAGTCAAAATACTCTTACTCTCAAAAATAATATTACTTCAGGACAAAAACACTCCCAAAAATATTACTTTGTTCAAATTACTATTACTCCCAAAAATTATATTTCTCCAGTCAACGAACTCTTACTCCCAAAAATATTACAACAGTCAAAAATACCCTACTCCAAAAATATTATTACATCAGTCAAAATACTCTTACTCCCAAAAATAATATTACTTCAGGCAAAAAACACTCCCAAAAATATTACTTTGTTCAAATTACTATTACTCCCAAAAATTATATTTCTCCAGTCAAAAAACTCTTACTCCCAAAAATAATACAACAGTCAAAAATACCCTACTCCAAAAATATTATTACATCAGTCAAAATACTCTTACTCTCAAAAATAATATTACTCCAGTCAAAATTCAATTAGTCCCAAAAATACCTGTCTTCCTCTGTCCTCTCTTCTCACCTGTTATCCTCTGTCCTCTCCTCTCTCCTGTCTTCCTCTGTCCTCTCCTCTCTCCTGTCTTCCTCTGTCCTCTCTTCTCACCTGTCTTCCTCTGTCCTCTCCTCTCTCCTGTCTTCCTCTGTCATCTCTTCTCACCTGTCTTCCTCTGTCATCTCCTCTCACCTGTCTTCCTCTGTCCTCTCTTCTCTCCTATCTTCCTCTGTCCTCTCCTCTAACCTGTCTTCCTCTGTCCTCTCCTCTCACCTGTCTTCCTCTGTCCTCTCCTCTCACCTGTCTTCCTTTGTCCTCTCCTCTCACCTGTCTTCCTCTGTCCTCTCTTCTCTCCTGTCTTCCTCTGTCCTCTCCTCTCACCTGTCTTCCTCTGTCCTCTCCTCTCACCTGTCTTCCTCTGTCCTCTCTTCTCTCCTGTCTTCCTCTGTCCTCTCCTCTCACCTGTCTTCCTCTGTCCTCTCCTCTCTCCTGTCTTCCTCTGTCCTCTCCTCTCACCTTACATCAGTCAAAAAACTCTTACTCCCAAAAATAATATTACTTCAGGCAAAAAACACTCCCAAAAATATTACTTTGTTCAAATTACTATTACTCCCAAAAATTATATTTCTCCAGTCAAAAAAACTCTTACTCCCAAAAATAATACAACAGTCAAAAAACCCTACTCCAAAATTATATTACTCAGTCAAAATACTCTTACTCTCAAAATAATATTACTTCAAGTCAAAAAACACTCCAAAAATATTACTTTGTTCAAATTACTATTACTCCCAAAAATTATATTTCTCCAGTCAAAAAAACTCTTACTCCCAAAAATAATATTACTTCAGGCAAAAACACTCCCAAAAATATTACTTTGTTCAAATTACTATTACTCCCAAAAATTATATTTCTCCAGTCAAAAAACTCTTACTCCCAAAAATATTGCAACAGTCAAAAAAACCCTACTCCAAAAATATTATTACATCAGTCAAAATACTCTTACTCTCAAAAATAATATTACTCCAGTCAAAATTCACGTAGTCCCAAAAATACCTGTCTTCCTCTGTCCTCTCTTCTCACCTGTCTTCCTCTGTCCTCTCCTCTTACCTGTCTTCCTCTGTCCTCTCCTCTCACCTTACATCAGTCAAAAACTCTTACTCCTAAAAATATATTACTTCAGGCAAAAAACACTCCAAAAATATTACTTTGTTCAAATTACTATTACTCCCAAAAATTATATTTCTCCAGTCAAAAAACTCTTACTCCCAAATAATACAAACAGTCAAAAAACCCTACTCCAAAAATATTATTACATCAGTCAAAATACTCTTACTCTCAAAAATAATATTACTTCAGGCAAAAAACACTCGCAAAGATATTACTTTGTTCAAATTACTATTACTCCCAAAAATTATATTTCTCCAGTCAAAAAACTCTTACTCCCAAAAATAATACAACAGTCAAAAAACCCTACTCCAAAAATATTATTACATCAATCAAAATACTCTTACTCTCAAAAATAATATTACTTCAGGCAAAAAACACTCGCAAAGATATTACTTTGTTCAAATTACTATTATTCCCAAAAAATTATTTCTCCAGTCAAAAAACTTTTATTCCAAAACATATTACAACAGTCAAAAAACCCTACTCCAAAAATAATATTACATCAGTCAAAACACTCTTACTCTCAAAAATAATATTACTCCAGTCAAACTTTAATTAGTCCCAAAAATACCTGTCTTCCTCTTTCCTCTCTTCTCACCTGTCTTCTTCTGTCCTCTCCTCTCACCTGTCTTCCTCTGTCCTCTCTTCTCACCTGTCTTCCTCTGTCCTCTCCTCTCACCTGTCTTCGTCTGTCCTCTCCTCTCACGTGTCTTCCTCTGTCCTCTCCTCTCACCTTACATCAGTCCAAAACTCTTACTCCCAAAAATAATATTACTTCAGGCAAAAAACACTCCCAAAAATATTACTTTGTTCAAATTTCTATTACTCCCAAAAATTATATTTCTCCAGTCAAAAAACTCTTACTCCCAAAAATAATACAACAGTCAAAAAAACCCTACTCCAAATATATTATTACACCAATCAAAATACTATTACTCTCAAAAATAATATTACTCCAGCCAAAATTCAATTAGTCCCAAAAATACCTGTCTTCCTCTGTCCTCTCGTCTCACCTGCCTTCCTCTGTCCTCTCGTCTCACCTTTCTTCCTCTGTCCTCTCGTCTCACCTGTCTTCCTCTGTTCTTTTCCTCTCACCTGTCTTTCTCTGTCCTCTCGTCTCACCTGTCTTCCTCTGTCCTTTCCTCTCACCTGTCTTCCTCTGTCCTCTCGTCTCACCTGTCTTCCTCTGTCCTTTCCTCTCACCTGTCTTCCTCTGTCCTTTCCTCTCACCTGTCTTCCTCTGTTCTCTCGTCTCACCTGTCTTCCTTTGTCCTCTCCTCTCTCCTGTCTTCCTCTGTCCTAAGTTGTTTGTTCAACAATACACGTCGCACATACACAGCACAGAGAGGGAGCATCTGGAGCAGCTGGAGAGGTAGCCAGTGTGGAGGAGGGGGTCATTAGTGGGACAGGGAGCACCAGCACATGGGCGAACAAAATAGGAGCACTAAGGACTTTTATGAATGAGAGGGCAAAGGGGGCACTAGTGAAAGGCAGAGTCACCTCTCTGAATGACATAGATGCACCCACTCGCTATTTCTTCAACCTAGAGAGGAAGCCCGGGACTCACACAGAGCTCATGCATCTCAAGCTTAGGAATGGTGACATAACATCTGACCCTTCACTCATGAGGGATGAGGCCATTGCTTTCTTTACAGACGTATTTAATGCTGGGGTGTGTGATGAGGGCTGTCAGGACCAGATTCTTGAGGGCCTACCCCACTTGGGGGCATCCCAGGCATTGTTGCTTGATGGCCCAATCCAGTTGGAGGAGGTGACCACGGCAGTGCAGCAGCTTAACACTGGCTGGGCCCCAGGGATTGATGGACTCCCTCCAGATTTTTACAGAAGGTTTTGGTCGCTGATTGGGGAGGACCTGCACCAGGTTTTTACAACTGGCTTGGAGCTGGGGATGTTTCCTCTGAGCTGCACGAGAGTGGTTTTGGCTCTTTTGCCCAAAAAGGGGGACCTGACATTGCTGAAAAATTGGAGGCCCATCTCATTACTCTGCTCTGATTATAAAATAGTTGCAAAAGTTCTCTCAAACAGACTAAAGGACTGCTTGGACTCAATAATCCACCACACACAAACATATTGTATTCCAGGACGCACAATCATGAACAACCTCTTCCTGACCAGGGACATCATTGAAATTTCACAACGGAAGGACATGAATCTGGGGTTGCTTTCTATCGATCAGCAGAAGGCCTTTGACAGGGTGGACCACTCTTACCTCTTTAAGACAATAGCAGCGTTTGGTTTTCCCAGGGGTTTTACATCGTGGATTAGACTGCTGTACTCAGGAGCTGCAGTGCTGCTGAGGGTGGGAGGAGGTCTGAGCCGTCCAGTGAAGGTCCGGAAGGGCATCAGGCAGGGCTGCCCCCTGTCAGGGATGCTGTACTCTTTAGCCATCGAACCTCTGCTCCATCGGTTGAGGGGAAGCTTCAGGGGCTCACGTTGGAGCGGGACACCTTACACCTGTCGGCCTACGCGGATGACATCAGCGTGTTCATAACAGATCCCACAGACATACAGACACTCCAACAGCAGCTGGATCTGAATGAACACGCCTCCTCCGCAAAGGTGAACTCGCAGAAGTGCGAGGGCTTCCTGATCGGTTGGTGGGTTCAGCGGACAGTGCCCACACTCCCAGCTGGACTTCAGAGGGCATGAAGTGCCTTGGAGTGTACCTGGGGAGCGAGCAGTTCCAGGCCAAGAACTGGGAGGGTATTGTGGAAAAAGTAAGTGCCTGATTGTCTCGATGGACCTGGGTCCAGCCTCAGCTGTCTTATAGGGGGAGGGCTCTGGTGGCTAACAGCCTGGCTGCCTCCTCCTTGTGGCACCGTTTCACCGTGCTGCAGCCTCCTGACACAGTGGTGACAGACATTCAGAAGCAGCTGGTGGACTTCTTTTGGAGAGGATTCGACTGGGTGAGGGCTGCTGTGTTGTACCTGCCCACGGCTGAGGGGGGACAAGCACTTGTGGACGTTGCCAGTAGGATGGCAGCCCTTCGCTTGCAAACTCTGCAGCGCCTCTTGTATGGGCAGAGACAGCTGTGGATGGGGACAGTGTCGGTTCTGCTTCATGGAGTGGAGGGACTAGGCTACGATAAACACTTGTTCCTCCTGAATTTAGACGGTATGGATTTAACTGGGACCTCTGCCTTCTACGAGTCAGTGCTGAAGGCGTGGAGGTCAGTGCTAACTTTTTCCAGGGAGCAACCGTTTGGCCAGGGGGCGGAGGAGCCCCTGTTTTACAATCCGCTGGTCAGGGGCTGCCTTCTGGAGTCTGCCAATGTGAGGCGGGCCTTCGTGGCAGCCAAACTGACCAGGCTGGCAGATTTGAGGACTGGAAGGGGCTGGAAGACTGCAGTCGAGCTGAGCCAGGAGACTGGAATTAGATCACTATGGGTGCTGGATGGACCCTTGGGGGAGGTGCAGGGGGGGTTTCCGTCGGGGTTCAGGGAGGCTTTGGGACTGGCTTCCCTTCGACAATCTGGTGGCCCTCTGGCCTTCCCCTCCTTGACGGTCCAACCTGCAGGCGGTGGGCGGGACACTGCTGGAGCCCTCCTGTCCTTCTCCACACCTGTCCTCCCTGAGCTCCCCACTGTGTCAAAGAAGGCCCTCTACATCGTTACCACCAAAGTTCAAAACAGAGCTGCCCTTGAGGGCCTTCCTGAGTCGAGGTGGTCGGGTGTGTTGGCCCCGCGGTCATCCCCTGGAGGCAGCTGGAGGTCCTTGTACCACCCCCCCATTCAGAAATGCTGTGCGGATCTCCAGTGGAGGGTAGTGCATGGGGCCGTGGCCACAAACAGACATGTGGCACACTTTAACCCAAGAACAGGCAGTCAGTGTGCTTTCTGCCCAGCGGAGGAGACTCTGGAGCACCTGTGGCTGTCCTGTCCTCGGCTCGCTCCCATCTTCAGTCTCCTGGGTCGGTGGGTGGGAGACCTAGGCCTTAGTTTTAAACCAAAACTCCTCCAAAACCAAACCAAATATTTGTACTTCAAACCAAGTCATAAATGTAGTGGATTGAAAAGTACAGATACTTGCTCTAAAATGTAGTGAACAGGGCTTGACATTAACTTTTTTCCCTCTAGCTACTGTGACCACCCTTTTTCAGAAGTTACTAGCCAGGTAAAGTTTTCACCAGACATCTGGTTAAGTTTGTTATGTTAAAATGTTGATGTGTTTATTGTATGGTTTATGATAAGCTAAAAGAAATGGGAAGTTGAGTTTTATTCTTTTTTTTATTTTCCAATAAACTACAAGTTAACTTACATAGAATAAATTGTATATTTTTTTGCATGTAGTGAAACATATCTTTACATATTTACATGTTTTTTTTATATGTCACTTAAGCCTGCTTTTTCCTTAATCATGATGGATTTAGACTATTTAAAATTATGGGAGGTCTTAAGGCATAACCACTGAAATTCAGAGATAAATTTGTTGTGAAAAAATATGGATAAAATCTAACTGGTGGTGGGGTAGTGGAAGTATCACGTGAAAATTTCTGCTAAGTAAAAGTGTAGCAGTTTTTTGTTGATGCTTGAGTGTACTTATGTTTGCTGAATTTTGTTATGTGAACTCTGTGGGACATTGCTGACACCTGTTGGTGAAATTTGGTATTGCATGGGGTGGGTTGACATGCGGTGAGCGCAGGGTAGAGGAGCATGTGCTGCTGAAGCTACAGACAGAGGAGGAAGACTATTGAGAAAAAAACAAGAGAAAGTGGATATTGAGGACTATGGGAGCTCTTGAATGTTTGATCAGATGGCGCACACGTTATGCTTTTTGTTTTGTTTTGTGATTTGGTTTTTGTGATTTATTTGTACTGATAAAATGTTTATGTTATATTATTTTTCTTAGTTTTCCACGGTGTTTGCTGCGTGCTGCACACGAATATTGTGACTAAAATATCAGTCAAACATCAGTTGGAACGTTGCTTTATCTGTGCCAAACAAAAAACTTTTGGGAGCAGTTACAAAAAGTATTTAAGTACTTTCTTTCAAATGTACTTGCAAATAAAAAAGTAAAAGTATTTCACACAGATTTAAGAACTAATGAATGGGTATTAAATGTGAGGGATTTTGCTGAAAACTAATGCTTAACAGTGCAACAGAAGAGACTGAATCTGTAGGTGAGGTTTTTCTGAAGAGTACTACTTTACTGCATCTTTTATACTTATGTACTATGAATACAATGGCAGCACAACAAAACCCAACGATTTTAAATCAAACTGACTTTTTACTTCAAACCAATTTAAAAAAGTAGTGCATAAAAAGTAAAAGTACAGATACTTGCTCTAAAATGTAGTGAAGTAAAAGTAAAAGTCCCCTTTGTAAAATTTAATTAAAGTAAAGTACAGGTGAATGAAAATTGTACTAAAGTAAAGTAACTCTGTACTTTTACTTTGTTGCATTCCACCACTGATAATGAGTTAAATACTTTAAACATCTACATTTGAAAGTAATTACTTTTAGGCTACTTTTATTTCAATAGCATTTCAATGTGATACTTTTACATGAAGAAATGTCTGCTCCTTTATCTGTACTTTTACTGAAGTACTTCCTCCAGCACCGGGGCTCTGTCTCTGTCCTTCATGCCTGTTTTCCAGCTAACACTGCTCCTGTCTCCTCTGAGTGCGAGCGTGACCAGAGTGCGTCAGTCAGCTGTGAGGATGATCAGAGATACTACGATGAGCAACGCCTTGAAGAAATGTGTTTAAATATGAAGTAAAAGAAAAGGAGTGAAGCCGTGCGCTGGATGTGCCCCGCAGTGCACTCACACACATACTGTATATGCAACTGTCATGTCATGTTGGTGGATGAGGATGTCCAGCTCTGGTTACTGTGTGCCAGAAAGCAGGTCACTGAGAAACGTTCTGTGTCACCTTGGACAAGAGCAATTAAATGTGTTCATTTTTCTGTAATTTTTATTAATCATAATAAACACATTAAATTCCCAGCCCTACGTCTAATAAACAGGGTGTCCATAAAGTCTCTCTACAATTTAAAGAATATATTACAAAGGCAACTGATGAGATATCTTAATCAGATTTGTTCTATGTACTCAGTGGTTATCAAAGTTTTTAATCACATACGTACTGCTCCCCGACAGTTGCAGCTCCACCTTCAACAGTGCACAAAGTTCTACACAAGAACATGTGACTGTACTTTGCTTACAAAGTGCAACTCTTACAGCCTGCACCAGGGGTGAGGTACGGCCCGGTACTACGTACCAGCATAAGATTTAGAGGGGGTACGCAGTACCGGCTAGAAAGAGATCAGCTGTCCGACCAGGTCTTTGCAGCTTTTACACACATTAGAAAGCAGCCGGGACCGCGGACGCTTTTATGAGGAAAAAAAAAATCTCTGACGCTAAAGCATGTGAACCAGGCAGTGCTTTCTCTCATCATATATGTGTCTGTGTGGTTTTTAGTGGCTTATGATCGCTCCGTGATGTGATTTAATGCACAGAATGTCCCTCTCCCCTCTCATCATTCACTGATTGTCTCGCTTCCTTAAACAAACGCATTGAGCATGCGCGTCTTAAGCCCAAAGCACACCTGGAGTGTCGCCTCAAATTACACCAAACACTTGAGAAGGTTTTAATCAGTGGTCCTCAATGTCGAAATCTCTCAAGCTCCTCCCCTGAGCGTTACCATGGAGCTCCTGTCACTCATCAGTGTTAGTAAAATAATGCTGAGCTTTGATGATAAGCTGCATTGATACTGCAGTTTAATTCAGGCCTAATTATAAATATAGTAGGCCTATTATAATCAGCAGTTTTAGGAAATGATGGAATGTTGTAAATATCACTGACAAAAATGCTACATTTATTAGATTCAGTTATTCCTGTCCTGAGTTGATAATTAATGTTTATCATTTTAGTTTAATAAAATGTGACTTTATTAAAGTGGTTATTTCTATTTTTATTTTCATGTTTAACCACTGCAGTAATAATAACCCTGATAAATGCCCACCATGTTTAATAGAAATAAGGGGTAAAACAAAATAAAGGTAGATCTCCTGGCCTTGATGACTTTAAAAGTAGATCGCAAGCCGACAAAGGTTGGTCACCACTGGTCTAGACAGAACTGTTGTTCAATACTAATGGTAATTTATATTTTGCTTATTGATTTTAGTCTATTGTTTTTGGTGTATATTTTTGCGTCAGAATTTCATTGCCCCCTCTTTATTTAATATGGACCCCCCATTGCCCCCTCAATGATATTTGTCTGGAGCCGCCCCTGTCTATAGCAGGTTATTAGCGAGTTAGCGACAGAAAGGAGGTTCCCTGTGCTCTGACTGCAGCAGGAGTCGGGAGCTGCTGCCTGTGTCCCCCCTGAGCAGCAGCTACTGTCCCTCAGTGTTTACAGCTGTGTGTCTGTGTCACACGGAGCAGAGAACCATCTTTGTTACTGCAGAAGTACGGGGGACCATGTGTTTTCATCCACCGCCGTGCGCCTCATAGAAAACAATAGGGGTGTATTTTTTGACGTGTGTCTGGTGTGTGTTGGCCTTTATAAGGTGCATTTGATTTGTTTTCAAACCCTGTTAAACCCTGTATAAGCTGTGTCTATATTTTTCATTTATAGTCAAGATTCATTAAAAATATATATGTAGGCATAATTTGTTATAGTACCGGCATAAGCAAAAATCTACTTTCACCCCTGGTGGCATAGCCATCTATGTAAACAATGACTGGTGCAAACTGTATACCGTCAGAGAAACCACCTGCTGCCCTGATGTGGAAGTACTGTGTGTGTCTCTGAGACCATTTTATCTCCTGAGGGAATTTGGAAATGTTATTGTTTGCGCCGTGTACATTCCTCCCAGTGGGAACACGTCGAGAGCGGCCGCGTGCATAGTAGACTGCGTCCACCAACAATTACAGCGATACCCGGGAGCGCCGGTGTTAATTCTCGGTGATATGAACCACTGCAAATTGGAACTTTCACTACAGGGATTTGTGCAATATGTCAACTGTGAAACACGGGATAAGAAAATATTGGATTTATGTTACGGGAACATTAAGGATGCATATGTTGCAAGATCAAAGCCCCTGTTAGCAAACTCAGACCACAACGCTATTCACTTGATCCCCACATACAAAACTTAAACGCAGTAAACCACACACAAAAACGGTAACAGTGTGGTCAGAAATTGCTGTAGAGGAGCTTAAGGGGTGTTTCTTGTATATGGACTGGGACACTTTATATGACCCAAATATTGATGTGAACACAGAAGTCATAACTTGCTATATAAACTTTTGTGTTGATAGCATTCTCCCCCAGAAAACAACAACTGTATATCCCAACAACAAATCCTATATTTCCAAGGAAATAAAGGACTGCATTAATAGGAAAAAGATAGCATTTACAAAAAATGACCGTGCTGGCTTAAGGACTATACAGAAGGAACTTAATTGGCAACTGAGGAAAGCAAAAAGACAGCAGAGGGAAATTATTGAGCAAAATTTCACAAATATGAATTCAAGAGAATTGTGGGACTCTATGAAAGCAGTGACTAATATGAAACCAAGTAATAGATGTATTTATTCTACTGATGATGTCCAGAGAGCTAATGATTTAAATGATTTTTATTTAAGATTTCAAACGTGTGATTTTTCTAAAGCGTGCAGTGATGTTTTAGACTCACTTGATGATTTGAGTAATTGCCCTGTTGTTGATAGCCTTAAGGTAAAATCATTATTTTGCCACTTAAATGTCAGAAAATCTAGTGGTCCAGATGGGATCTCTGCACGTTTACTGAAAACTTGCACTGAAGAGTTGACCCCAGTTTGGTGTCCACTCTTTCAACGGTCCCTGAAACACCATACTGTCCCATCAATTTCGAAGAAATCTGTGATAACTCCTGTCCCAAAAAAGCCCTGCCCTGTGGAAAATAATGACTACAGACCGGTAGCATTGACCTCAATTGTGATGAAATGTTTTGAGAAGTTTATTGTGTCACTATTAAAAACTGAGGTGAACCCACAATTAGATCAATGGCAGTTCGCTTATAAAAAAAGGGAGATGCACAGACGATGCTATCAGCAGCATTATTCACTTAATTAAGGATTTGTCTAAAGCCCGCCCCATCTCTCGACGTCACTTCCGGTGAGTTCACTCCGTTGTTGATTCTACTATAATACATAACTGTTCTTCGTCATTTGACCAAATCGAATTATTTAAGACATATCTTCTAGCAGTTTAACTTAGTTACTCTGTGAGAAATCTAGTATCGTATATAATCGCTTCGTGTCCAAGCCACTTTCAGTAATAGTTTACTAGTCTCTGTTAGCCTTTAGCGTATCTTAGCCTAGCATTAGCATGGCGTCTCCGTCCTCCGCCTTCACCCCTCTTTTCTGCTCAATGTGCCATATGTTCAGCGAGAATCCTGCCTCCTTTAGTGATGATAGCAGTATATGTGTGAAGTGTAGTTTGTTTTTAGTTTTGGAGGCCAGGTTAGAGCAGCTAGAAGCACGGCTCCGCACAGTGGAGGCTGAGGCTAAGCCAGCTAGCCAGGTAGCTATAGGGACTGCGGACCGCGCTAGCATTAGCAGGAGCGCTAGCCAGACTAGCTCCCCAGCGCCTCCCCAGCAGCTGGGGGACAAGCAGGACAGCTTTGTAACAGTAAGAAGGAAGCATAGCGCTAAACGCAAACACTTAGACCACCCAAAGCTTCCCGTCTGTAATAGGTTTTCTCCCCTCAGCGACACACCCGCTGAACCATCGACTCTGGTGATTGGGAGCTCGATAGTTAGAGACGTGAAGCTGCCAGCGGCTACAGTTAGGTGTTTTCCGGGGGCCAGAGTGGGTGACATCGAAGGAAACCTTAGGCTTTTAGCCCAGAGTAGGACCAGGTTCCGTCGAATCGTGATTCACGTTGGCGGTAACGACGCCCGGCGGAGACAATCAGAGGTGCTCAAATTGAACGTAGGGTCGGTGTGCAAACTTGCTAAGTCGATGTCGGACACCGTAATATTCTCTGGTCCCCTGCCGAATTTGACTAATGATGAAATGTACAGCCGCGCTTCATCATTCAACCGCTGGTTATCTAGATGGTGCCCAGAAAACGGCATAGGCTTTATTGATAATTGGCGTGCGTTTTGGGGAAAGCCCGGTCTCTTACGTAGAGATGGCATTCATCCCACTTTGGATGGTGCCACGTTGCTGTCCAGAAATATGGCTGATAGCATAAGTCGTTCAACCTGACGAAGCAGAGGTGGGACCCGGGCACAGAGCAGTAGTTTAAAACACTTCTCTGAGCTTCCTTACGAGCTGGGACAAACCCAGTATAAAGGTATTTTAGCAGAGCAAATAGAGACTGTGTCTGTCCCCCGCCTAAACACTAACTCCAACAGCAAAAGACAAATAAGAGTGAGAGCCACAAATTTAATAAAAATAACTTGTGGACCTATTAATAATATTAATAATAATCAGAACAATGATGTAATTAAATGTGGATTACTAAACATTAGGTCAATTTCCCCTAAATCCCTGTTAGTTAATGAATTAATTAACGATAATAAACTTAACCTACTGGCCTTAACAGAAACCTGGCTACAACAGGATGATTATGTGAGGCTTAATGAAGCTACTCCCCCAAGTCATGTAAACTTTCAGACAGCGAGGAGCACAGGCGGAGGTGGAGGAGTGGCAGTAATATCACAGTCTAGTTTACTTCTTAGCCCCAAATCTAATCACACATATAATTCCTTTGAAAGCCTAATACTAACTATAAATCACCCTAACTGTAAGAAACAAAAACCAGTTATGTTTATAATCATCTACCGGCTCCTGGTCCCTATTCCGAATTTTTAATTGCATTCTCTGACTTTCTATCCAGTATAGTGTTAGACTCAGATAAGATTGTAATAGTAGGGGACTTTAATATTCATGTTGATGACAACAGCGACTGTCTAGGAAATGCATTTGCAGTTTTATTAGACAGCATAGGTTTTACTCAAAACATAAATGAACTCACTCATTGTCACAAGCACAGCCTGGACCTTGTTTTAACCTATGGTATAGAGATTAGTGAGCTCACTGTCCTCCTCATAACCCCATACTCTCAGATCACTTTCTAATTACCTTTCAGTTTATACCCAAAGACTTTACTGTTCCAATGAACAAAACCCAGATTAGAAGAACATTATCTGACCAATCTGTGTCAAAGTTTAAACACATAATAAAGCCAATATTTAGTACAATGTTGAGTGAGTTTGTTGAGAACAGCTCCCATAGCTCGAGTCCCAGTAAAAGTGATCGGTTTGTTGACAGCGCCATGCAGTCTTTAAAGACAGCTCTTGATAATGTAGCTCCATTAAAACAAAAGGTTGTTAGGCTGAATCGAGTAGCACCATGGTTTAATGCTGAAACACGTTCCCTTAAACAAGCAACCCGTAAATTAGAAAGGCTATGGTGTCACTCCAGCTCAGAGCAGTCTCTGAATGCCTGGAAATATAGTCTTTTAAATTATAAAAAATCTCTGCGCGAGGCCAAAACCAGATACTATTCAACTTTAATAGAAGAAAATAGGAACAACCCTAGGTTTGTGTTGAGCACTGTAGCCAGGCTGACCACCAGTCACAGCTCAGTAGAACCCCGTATCCCTGTTACTCTCAGCTGTGAAAACTCTCTTACATTTTTTAACAACAAAATCACAAGTATTAGAGACAAATTAAATAATATTCTCCCTACGATCAGCTCAGAGCAAGCCAAAGCTGTAAAAATGGAGGCCACTTTAAAACCATCTGTAACGTTAGACTGTTTCATCTCTGTAGATCAAGCTGAGATAACATCAGTCATTATGTCCTCCAAAACTTCAACTTGTCTTTTAGACACAATTCCTACCAAACTTTTTAACGAAACTCTTCCCCTAATTAATGAACCTATACTGAACATAATAAACACCTCCCTAGAAACAGGCTATGTGCCACAGTCTTTTAAATATGCAGTTATTAAACCGCTTCTGAAAAAACCCAGTCTAGATCCTGACATTTTAGCAAACTACAGACCAATATCAAATCTCCCTTTTATTTCAAAAATCCTAGAAAGAGTTGTAGTTAAACAGTTATGTCGCCACCTACAGGACAATAGCTTATTTGAAGATTTTCAGTCAGGTTTTAGACCCCACCATAGCACAGAAACTGCATTAGTCAGAGTCACAAATGACTTGTTAAGTTCAGACAATGGACTGGTCTCAATCCTAGTTCTGTTAGATCTCAGTGCAGCCTTTGACACCATTGACCACAGCATCTTACTCCAGAGATTAGACTGTGACATAGGGGTCAGAGGAGCGCCCTCTGCTGGTTTAAATCCTACTTATCTGATAGGTACCAGTTTGTCAGTGTAAATGAACATTCCTCACAGTGCAGTAAAGTTAGCTATGGAGTGCCTCAAGGCTCAGTACTTGGACCCATTCTGTTCATGCTTTACATGCTGCCTTTAGGAAACATAATCAGAAAACATGGCATTAATTTTCACTGTTCACCTGTGTGAGAGACATAAAGACCTGGATGACAATTAATTATCTCCTCCTAAACCCAGAAAAAACAGAGGTCATTATACTAGGCCCCAAAAAGCTGAGAGATGCTCTGTCTGACCAGAGTCTCCCTGGACGGTGTCAGTGTAGCCTCAAGAGTTTTATTTGATCAAGATTTATCATTTAAGACTCATATAAACCAAGCCTGTAAAACAGCATACTTTAACTTACGTAACATAGCCAAAATCAGAAATATTTTATCAAAAAATGATGCTGAAAACCTTGTCCATGCGTTTGTTACATCTAGGTTAGATTACTGTAACTCTCTGCTGGCAGCGTGCCCTAAAAACTCATTAAAATGTTTTCAGCTTGTTCAAAACGCAGCAGCAAGATTATTAACAGGAACTAACAGGAGAGAACATATTACTCCTGTGCTAGCTTCACTTCACTGGCTTCCAGTTGAATTCAGAATTAGGTTTAAAATCCTTCTCCTGACTTACAATGTAACACTCACACAACAGTGCAAGCAAGTTACCAATAGAAAAGGTCTGGAAATAGTGACAATTTACCAATGCTACTGTTTTTTACCTTGTCTTGACCCATTTAAAAATTAACAACCAAAATACCAAAAGGCAGAGACAATTTAACTCTCCAAAAATTATTATAATTGTGATGCCCAAAGCAGACAATATACACCCTGACCAAGAATTGCTTACAGGTCCTTTAATGCGCGTTAGTTCATAATACGCGTTAGTGCATAATACGCGTGAGTTCATAATATATAGTATCCGCAGCCAGGTCACCAAAAATATAATCCAAAGGAAATTCAAAAGAAGGTCCGTATACATCCCAAACGTAAAGTCAAATCCCAAAATAAATCCCAAAAATTTAGTCTTTAAGTCCTCCAAAAAAAAAAGAAAGAGGAACATGCGAGGCTGCAGCGGAGGCACGCTCCCGCGCCGGCACTTTGAAACGCTGCGATAAAAAGGTAATAATTGGAGCGCTCTCACCGGCCTCAGTTGTGCTTTGTCCAGGCGGTCAGCATTAGTCCAGAGTACGGTGCTGGCTCAAAAACCCGTTAAAATACCAGTGAAACGGCCTATTGGCCTCTCCAGCCCGTCTGGCAAGCACCATTCACACTTTTTTTTTTGTGCCCGCGCCCCACCAGGTGCCTTGTATCAGGGCAATTAGCAGGCACCGTCAGCTGACTGCGGAGATCAGCTGAACAGGTAAACAAACAAAAGGACACAAACACTACAATGCAATACAAAAACCCAACTATTATGTTGCCTGTGCTACATAGACCCCCCCCTCCAGCCGGAGGCTACCAGGGGTCAAACACCATAATATCGTTTAAGATTAACTATATTTACAGTATCCTGCTTACCAGGTGAGTTAACCCAACTTATTGTATAGGTTAAAGGCCCTAACCTCTTAACAATGGTAGCTGGCCCTTCCCATTTTGGTGCCAACTTGGCTGAGAACTTCTCTGTTGCTTTAGAGAGAGGATGGGCACGCACCCAGACTAAGTCACCCTGCTTAAAATGCACCTCTTTTCGGCGGGCATTATAGTACCTAGCTTGTCTGGCTTGGCGAACCCCTACTCTCCTTTTTACCTCCTCTGCCAGCTCGTGCTGCCTTTCCACCAGGTCATAGGTAGGCTGCTGGTCTGGTCTTGGAGGCTTGTGGATAAGACGTTCCAACGGACCTTTAAGCAGTTGTCCCAGGGCTAGCTCAGCAGGAGTTTTCCCCGTAGTTTCCTGTCGGGCTGTGTTTATGGCAAACCTGAACTCAGGTAGCCACTGATCCCACGCAGCGTGATACTGCCCCACAAAGGAAGAAATCATCATTTTGATTGTCCTATTGAACCGTTCAGTGAGATTTGTTTGTGGATGATAGCTAGTAGTGAGCTTCTGGACCACCCCCCAAGTCTTACACAGCTCCCTTAAAAGAGTTGCCATAAACTGTGGGCCTCTATCCGATACTAAGAACTGTGGGACTCCCCAGCGAGTGAATATCTCCTCCCTTAGAATCTTCACAATCCTTGGGGTCTTGCTGTCTCTTAAAGGGAACATTTCCACCCACTTAGAATAGTAATCGACAATGACTAGGAGGTACACGTTTGCTTTTTTGCTTTTAGGGAACGGGCCCATGAGATCAACTCCAAGCATTTCACCAGGAGCGTGAACTTCGGTACTCTGCAGGAAACCGGAGGGCTTAGTGTTGCCAGCCTTATACTGCTGGCAGACCTTGCAGGACTTTGTATGATCCCATACGTCCTTCCGGACACTAGGCCACCAGGCCACTTCAAGGACCCGCAGTAATGTTTTCAGTTGCCCGAGGTGACCCCCCAAGGGGTTATCATGGAAATACCTAAGGAACTCAGGTATAAGCGACTGTGGCACCACTAATTGGTGCTTTTCCCCCTGATCTCGTAGTGGAACCCTACGATACAGGACACCTTGGTGGTCGACAAAGCCAATACGTTGTGGGTTTGAGGGAGACTTCCCACACTCACATTTAAGCTCTGAGACTTTTTGGTCTTCCTTTTGTGCCTGGGCAATCTCCGCCATTGTGACAGGAAGGTCGGAATAGCTCCTGGAAGCCACTGCTAGGCAATGAGTTGACGCAACCAGGAGTGGTTCACAGGCTCGCGACAGGGCATCAGGCGCTGCATTGAGACACCCTTTCCTGTAATGTACCTTAAATGTGAACTGCTGTAGTCGAAGTGTCCATCTTGTGAGGCGAGAGGACGTCTTTGGACAGTTGAAGGCCCATGACAAGGCAGCATGGTCAGTATAGACATCAAACTCCACCCCTTCCAAAAAATGTCTCCATTTCTCCACCGCCCACACAACAGCCAGACATTCCTTCTCTGAAATAGAGTAATTTCTCTCAGCTCCTCGAAGCCCTCGTGAGGCATAGGCAATCACGCGTTCACCTTCTGGAAAGACCTGGGAGAGAATAGCACCAAGTCCCACCTCACTGGCATCAGTGTGGACTTGAAAAGGTAAGTGTGGATTTGGTTGAGCTAACACAGGGGGATTTTTCAGTGCTTCCTTCAGGGCATCCATGCTTGCTTGGCACTCCTCGGTCCACTTCCACTCAACCCCTTTCCTCTTTAACTGGTTCAAAGGTGCTGCCAGTTCAGCAAAATGTGGTATGAACTTATGATACCATCCTGCTAGCCCAAGAAATCTCTGGAGTGCTTTGACATCTTGGGGAGAAGGAAAGTCAGCAACGGCTTGTGTCTTGGATGGATCCACCTCTACTCCTTTCGCTGTAACAATGTGCCCCAGAAACTTAAGCTCACGTTTAAAGAAGTGACACTTTTTCATGTTGAGGCTGAGGTTGGCAATGTGTAACTTTTTGAACACTGCATTCAAGTCCTGGAGGTGTTGCTCATGGGAATGAGAGTACATAATAATGTCATCAATATAGACGAAACAGTTCTTTCCCCTGAGTTCCCCTAGAACTTTCTCCATTAAACGTTGGAAAGTGGCGGCAGCATTCCGTAACCCAAAGGGCATAGGATTGAACTGGAAAAGGCCAAGAGATGTAATAAAAGCTGTTTTTGCCTTACTGCTTTCATCCATGGCTATTTGCCAATAGCCTGACTGCAAGTCTAAAGCACTGAACCATGACGCATTATCCAGTGACTCTAGGATGTCGTGTATAATTGGCATTGGATAAGCATCAGGGAGAGTTTTGGCGTTAACCTTCCGGTAGTCCACACAAAACCGGTCACGACCATCAGGACGATCCACCATCACAACAGGAGAAGCCCAAGCAGACTGGGAAGGCTCAATGATGTCATCTTCCAGCATCTTCTCCACATGCTCCTCAATTACTTTTTTCTTAAAAGGAGAAACACGGTAGGCTTTAGTCCTGACAGGTACCTCATCCTGCGTGAAGATAGTGTGGTTTTCAACAGATGTCTTCCCCAGAACCCCTGAGGTAACAGATGGCCATCTTTCCATCAGCTGCTGCAACTCCTCTGGACAATCAGTCATAGGAGGATGGATCTCCAGTGTGTCCCATTGAGGCCCAACATGGTAATACAGCCCCTGGTCGCGCAGCGTAATAAAGGTTCACTGTGGCCTGGGTCCTGTTCCACTGCCTCGTCTGGACAGACTGTTGCAGGAATGGATAGAAGGTGTAACGAGAACCGTTCATCAGGCCATAAATCCTCTTTGCTAGGTTCACAATGACTCCAGCTTCAGTAAGAAAGTCTAACCCAATAATAACTGGGAAAGCCAGGTGGCGATCTTCCATTATGTGAGTGTCAGGATTCCACCGCTGACCATGCCAGTCAACCGAGAGCTTGTGCTTACCCAATGCAGGATGTGCCGTACCATCAGCCATAACAAACCTTTGTTCATCGGCTGGGAAAAGTGGTTCTTGTTTATGTTGTATTTGCTTCCACAGGCTCTCGCGCATTAAGGTGTAGGTACTACCAGTGTCCACAACCGCAATTCCTTGGACCCCTCTTACAGTTATGGGCACCAGGAGTAGCTCAGGCTTGCTGTGTTTGTTCCCATGGGGTTGGACAATAGAGACACCAGCAGTTGACTTTGATGGCAGTTTTTTATCCATTGCCCTGCGTCCCGGCTTGTCTACAGAGGCGTGAACCTTTTGCCAATATTCCTTGGCTCCAGCACAATCTTTCTCCACCATTGACCCCACCTTCACCATCTCGGCTACAGTTGTAACTGTTCCTCGGAGACAGCCAGCAATCTTGGGGTTAATGTTATTGAGGATCCGTCGAACCATTTCTTCCTCTGACATATCCGGCTTCCACTTCAGGCATTGGGCTCGATAGTCATAAGCGAAGTCCCTCAGACACTGCTCTGGCTTTTGCACCATAGCTCTCAGTTTCTCCTCCACTTCAGTCATATAGTCTGTGGGTAGAAATGCAGACATGAATGCATTTTTAAATGTACCCCAGTCCCGAACCTGGGACTTGGCAGCCTTCCACCAACTAAGGGCTGGTCCCTTTAAAACTGTGGATAGTGTCCCTATAAGTTCATGGTTGGAGAGGGATCTAATTTCCAAAAAGTTTTCACACTGCTCAATGAAATTTAGGACATCAGAAGATTCGCTACTTGGACCAAAGGTGGGAAATTCCAGGCGCACTGGAGGTTTGGAATAGTAGGGAGATGCGCCAACCAGACTAAAGGATGGAGAACTAGGTGATATAGGGCTAGCCTCAGTAGAGACAGCCACAGTCCGACACCCTATAGGTGTGCTAGTTGGTCTCATCTTGCTTAGCTCCTTTTTCCACATTTCGTCACGCCGCAAGAGGCAATTAACTACACTCCTTTCAAGCTTCGCTAACTCAGAGGTAAAGTGTTTTTCCAGCCGTCCTAAACTGACATCAACATATTGTCTAAAACTGGTCTCTCTGTTCAGAGAGCTAGTCACAGAATCCCTAAAATCCATTTCCATCTTAACTAACTGTTCTTTTACTGTGACTACAGTACTCATCAGCTCCGTAACCTGAGGACCTAATACATGTGGATCACTGCCCCCTAGGTTAAGCTCAGCTTCATCTTGTTCACTACCCCCAAGTTCCTCCCCAACATCATCAGTAACCAAATTAGCTGTTTCACCCTGTGAATCAGGGTTTACATCACCAACATCATCAGGCATAACATTGTCCTCACCTAAGGGACCTTGGTTCTCAGTTAAGTACAAAGATCCTAACAAGGATGTTATTTCATCTGTGGGATTACGTCTAGTAACAAATGGTCCAGCTGAAAAATCCAAATCCCCCATAGACCCGGTTCTGGACCTTACAATGGGCTCAGACTGAGGGGCTGCCTCATTAGCACAACTATATGATTGCATGTTACAAAATCACAAGACAAATTCAAACAATGACAATGTAATCACTTTTCCCCATACAGGCCACCATATGTAACACTCACACAACAGTGCAAGCAAGTTACCAATAGAAAAGGTCTGGAAATAGTGACAATTTACCAATGCTACTGTTTTTTACCTTGTCTTGACCCATTTAAAAATTAACAACCAAAATACCAAAAGGCAGAGACAATTTAACTCTCCAAAAATTATTATAATTGTGATGCCCAAAGCAGACAATATACACCCTGACCAAGAATTGCTTACAGGTCCTTTAATGCGCGTTAGTGCATAATACGCGTGAGTTCATGATGCGCGTGAGTTCATAATATATAGTATCCGCAGCCAGGTCACCAAAAATATAATCCAAAGGAAATTCAAAAGAAGGTCCGTATACATCCCAAACGTAAAGTCAAATCCCAAAATAAATCCCAAAAATTGAGTCTTTAAGTCCTCCAAAAAAAAAGAAAGAAAGAGAAACATGCGAGGCTGCAGCGGAGGCGCGCTCCCGCGCCGGCACTTCGAAACGCCGCGATAAAAAGGTAATAATTGGAGCGCTCTCACCGGCCTCAGTTGTGCTTTGTCCAGGCGGTCAGCATTAGTCCAGAGTACGGTGCTGGCTCAAAAACCCGTTAAAATACCAGGGAAACGGCCTATTGGCCTCTCCAGCCCGTCTGGCAAGCACCATTCACACTTCTTTTTTCGTGCCCGCGCCCCACCAGGTGCCTTGTATCAGGGCAATTAGCAGGCACCGTCAGCTGACTGCGGAGATCAGCTGAACAGGTAAACAAACAAAAGGACACAAACACTACAATGCAATACAAAAACCCAACTATTATGTTGCCTGTGCTACAACAAGGCCGTAAATGGTACGGCGCCATCCTACATTAATGATGTTATAGTGCCATACCAACCAAGCAGAGCACTGCGCTCACAAAATGCAGGGCTATTAATGGTTCCCAGGGTTTCTAAAAGTACAGTTGGAGGTAGAGCCTTTAGTTACCAAGCTCCTGTTTTATGGAATCAGCTTCCAGCTCATGTTAGAGAGGCAGACACAGTCTCTACATTTAAGGTTAGGCTTAAAACGTTCCTCTTTGAGAAAGCTTATGGTCAGGGCAGCTAGGAACAGGGTTAATTCCACAGTTGAAGCTAGGCTGCTCCAGGAGCTAGAAGCTGGGGGAAGTATGGTGCACTGAGCCTCTGTCCTCTGGTTTCATCTGCTGCTCCTCTTCTATCACTGTGATTAATATAATGAAATACTCTATATTTCCAATCAGTTCATTGCTATTCACAAGTTGTCCCTCTCTCCCACTTCCCTCCGGGGAGTGGGGACTGTTTCAGATGCCTGGCTGCTGGCAGATGTCCCAGTAATGATTGGATCTTAGCTGACAACCATCTGTGCTCCTGTCCCGACCTGTGGGCCCTCAACCTCACCTCTAAGGATTTCCCGGATCTATCTCAACCCACTCACCTGTCTGGATGAGGCCCACCTGCTGCATCCTGGATTTCCCGGACCTATCTCACCCCACTCCCGTCTGGATTGTTGAATATTCCTACATATGGCTTTGCGTATTACCACTAAACTATATTTTGATGTACTACTGCTAAGGTTAATAAACGCTTCAATAGTACTAAGAATGTTTTGATTCTAAAGGATGTTTTTCTCCTTTCACTCAAAAGGTCACACTCTGCGATTACATACATTGTGCATTTGCAAAATTGCACAATAATAAGCTGGTTACAAAGTTAGGAAACTCAAGGTTACAGGTGGGGGCTCCCTGCCGTTGCGTGGGACGCTCCTGAAGATAACGAAGATTACGCACCGCAGTAATGAGAACTCTGTGGCCTGGTCTCGAGTTTCTTGAAGAATACATTTTAATGATATGCAGAAATCGTCATACATTGTCATACATAATATAAAAACTGTGATCACTCCTTTTTGGACGGCTGGCTCACCCTCTCCCTTTCAGCGGGGCCTGCTGTTGTTACCTTACCTGTGTGATACTAAAATAAACCTTCTGACTTGATTATACTTCTGAATCATCGTCCTCTTTGATGCTTACACCCAAAATGAACAATCCTAATAAATGGTGACCCGACGTGTGGGTGGAAAGCTTCTTCTGGAGGACTTTTGGACACATCGAGGCGAAGTTTGGTGACTGAGTCTGTGACAACCAGGGCCCACAAAATAAGGTAAGCAGAAAACCTTTTCATTAAAATTTCTGCACAGCTTAGTTTTTATTTCATAGGGTTGTCACTGTCTCAGAAATCTGTAATTCTCAGTCTTGTAAATTTAGAAAATGTTTTACAATATATAACTATATTTAGTTAATTGATTTTGAGTTTCTACACACGTAAGGTCGCAATAAGCACATACTAACACGTTAGGGAAAGATTATGAGCCGGTAAAAATCCTAGTTGGACTAGGTGGCGCTAGGCCCGGTGTCACTTTGTCACTTTATCCCTTTCAAGAAATGGCTTGAGCATATTGACATGACAAAGTCTGTTTTTTCTCCTTCGCTCAGGTGTCAGAATAAGGTAATCCGTGTCCGAAACTTTTCTTTCAACATCATATGGGCCAGAGAAACGGGCAGAAAGAGCAGAGCCAACACTTGGAAGCAAGACTAAGACCTTATCACCAGGCTTAAAGTGACGGTCTACAGCTTTCTTGTCAAAGCGTTTTTTCATCCTGGCTTGTGATAAAGAAAGTGCTTCCTTAGCTAAAACTGTAGCCTGCTGTAACCGTTCTCTGCACTTGGTAACAAAATCTGACACACTGGTTTTAGGCGTTGTCATGGACAAAAGCTGTTCTTTAAGTACCTTAAGTGGACCACGTACATTGTGTCCAAACACAAGTTCAGCAGGGCTGAAACCTGTAGACTCCTGTGTGGCATCCCTGACAGCAAAAAGCACAAATGGAAGCCCTTCATCCCAGTCTCTCCCAGTGTCAAAGCAGTATTTGCTTAACATGGATTTTAATGTTTGGTGCCAGCGCTCTAACGCACCTTGGGACTCAGGGTGATAGGCACTGGACACAGAATGAGACACACCGAAAGACTGTAGGGTCTGCCTGAAGGTCTTTGAGAGGAAATTTGTACCCTGGTCGGTTTGCACAACTTTAGGGAGGCCAAAAGTGGTAAAAAACTTGGTCAGTGCTTTAGTAATGGATGGAGCAGTGATTTTGCGCAGTGGAATTGCCTCAGGAAACCGAGTGGAAACACACATGACAGTAAGCAAAAATTGATTTCCTGTTTTTGTCTTAGGCAGGGGGCCAACACAGTCAACAATAACGTGTTCAAATGGCTCACCCACTGCAGGAACAGGACGAAGTGGTGCCGGTGGTACCACTTGGTTTGGCTTTCCCACAGCCTGGCAGGTTTTACAGGTCTTGCAAAAGTGAACCACGTCAGTTTTCAAACCTGGCCAAAAGAAGTGCTGTAGGACACGGTTGTAAGTTTTGGTAACACCAAGATGACCAGACCACAGGTGTTCATGGGCCATGGATAGCACGTGTCGCCTGTAACTCTGGGGAACCACAATTTGAAAAACTGTACACCAGTCATCTAAAACAGGCTGGCTACCTGACCTAGGGACCCACTTGCGCATTAGAACTCCGTTCTCAACTAAGTATGATTGTTTGTTAACAGGGTTCTCTAAAGCAGCAAAACACTTTGTTAAAGACAAGTCAGACTTTTGGGCCTCAATGAAAGCTTCACAGGTTAATGGAGGTGACACTGGGGATAGCAACTCTGGCTCTGCACTATTAACCTTGACCTTGGTGACTTTCCCCACACCACCAGAAGAGGGCGCACTGTCCTCAGAGAAAACAGGGGCCAGCACTGAGTCACACAAATCAACTTCAGCCTCCTGAGCCAACTTACCAGACTGAGCTCGGGTCAAGACACTCACAGAGAACATCTCAGGATGTTTTTTTGCTAACTCATCCGTCTCAGAGCCAGGAATGGGATGGTCAACAACCTCAGGGGAAGGATAGACTTTGCCACCAGCAATGTCATTTCCCATGATAAAATCTACCCCATCTATAGGAAACTGGTCACGGACAGCAACTGGAAACACACCACTAACCAGCTTAGACTCAATGTAGACAGAATGGAGGGGAGCTGGTACAAAACTCATGCCAATACCTTTCACAACAGTGCTTGAGTGACAGTCAGTTTTAAAACTAAGGGGTAACACACCAGATAAGATAAACGACTGGGAACCCCCTGTATCCCGCAGTACTGCAACTGAGCGCTTCGCTTCTCCCGGGACTGAAACTGAAAGCCTCAAAAATAAAGGGCTTAAAGCACTCATCTGGAGAAATGACTGGTTGATTACAGGTAATAGCAGAAGGACCAGCAGAGACAGTTTTAACAAGTCCCACCCCTTTTGGTGGTTTAACCACAGGCTGTTTGCGTTTCAAAGCGTCACATTCGGCTATAAGATGGCCAGTCTTATGGCAATAAAAGCATTGTTTTGGTTTCGCTAACCTGGAGCTGTTTGACAAGTCAAGTTGAAAAGCTTTTTCACCAATTTGTGGTGTAGATTCACGCTTTAAAGCAGTCTTGTGCGTAAGGGCAAATTCATCGGCCGAAACAGCAGCTTGCTGGAGCGTTGAGACTTTCTGCTCATTTAAATAGACAATGAGGCGCTCTGGGAGACAGTTTTTGAAGTCTTCCAATAAGACCAACTCACGAAGTGAAACAAGGTTATCAACTTTACTAGCAGAACACCATCTATCAAACAATAGACTTTTTTCTCGAGCAAAATCAACGTAACTTTGATTCAACGACTTCTTAAGCCCTGCTAGCTGTCTATAGGCTTCCGGTACAAGCTCATAAGCTCGTAAAATAGCTCCTTTAAGCTTATCATAATTGAGACTGTCTGAAACCGATAAAGAGGCGCAGGCTTCTAGAGCTTTACCGCTCAATTTGCATTGCAACAAAATTGCCCACACATCACTAGGCCAATGCAGTGCAGCAGCAATGCGCTCAAAAGCCCCAAAATAAGACTCCACTTCGGACTCGCGGAAAACGGGGACTAACTGGATGTTCTTGGTCACATCAAACGTATCGCGAGGATTAACAGACACAAAGTTTTCAGCGCCAATAGGCCGAGATTGCAGTTCTAATTGTCGCAGTTTAAATGCGGTCTCCGCCTCCAACCTTTTTATTTCCACCTCTTTTTCTATTTCGAGTTTCTTCAGCTCAAGTTTGCGTTTGAGGTGGAACTCTCGCTCCCTCTCCTCCTTCTGGATTTTCAAACGGGTTAAGCGGACCTCTAAACGAGCATCCCTTTTAGAACTCTGAGAAGAATCCATACTAAATGCTTCAAACGGGGCAAAGTACGCGGTCCTTCCTCCTCCCCACCTGCGGGGTCCTGTTGAGGAGTTACCGGCAGCGGCTGCTCGGCCGCCCCGCTCGAAGGGCTACGCACTGGGGACGCCACTGCATCTCCCGCCACCACACAAACGAGATCACCAGACTCAGGTAAGGGCAAAACGTCTGCTCCAACCAAACCCGCTAATACAGCCTCCCTCAACTCCCCCTTACGCAACGTAGTAGAGACGGTAACACTGTAATGTCTGGCAATTTCAAACAAGTCGCATTTCCTACAAGTGTTAAACACCGCTAGAGTAGGATTAGCTACAAACGCTTTTAAATCAAAGGTAGCCATAACTCACCGGACCAAGAAAGCCACTGCAAATCCGGATCAGGCAGCTGATTAACTCAGTCAGCTGACCGGGGCTACACCTGTGTCTAATTGAGCCACCGCGCGCTCCCGAAGGAAGCACCAGCGCGCACACCTCACACACACACCACTCACAATGAAACAAACAGTAGTCAGGGCGTTACACACACTAGCATCAAACGCACACAACATATGCCATCCCAGATCCCTACCTAACAAATATCTTAGCCTGTGTATCTTCTAGGGCTTGCCGGGCTCGGGGCCACTTGAAAGGCGAAGCACAGCGACCGAAGCCCTGTTGCGCCTACCCCCATCAGAGAATACACTCCGCCCAGGATTCACCCCGAAAACAACAAACTAAAACAAAAAACGGGTGACCGATGGAGTGACTGTATACAGCCAAGCGGGACACCCTCTAACCAATCTGGGAAAGCAATGCCAATTCAAATGTGCAAGCTAGAGAAACACCCGTGACCAACATCAACCGGAGCACACACACACACTCACATACATACCTGATCCATCTACCAGATCCCGGACGAGCCCCCAAATGTTACGTGCCAGTGATGGCTAGGGGCCCTGGCACAGTAACTGAAAATAGATTTACGGGTGGTAGAAAAAAAACAGGAGAATGGAGATGTTGTACGGATTAACAAAAACACTAAGGTTTATTTACAGAAAAAAAAAGAATACCAACAAAGTATACAAAGAACTAATGAAATTAAGGCGATGGTTGCGGCTGCAGCACCAAGGACCCACTGGCCACAGAATGAAGGCAGCTCCGGCCTTTTATACCCAGCTCTCACTCAGGTGTGGCTGATGAGCTGGCAGGACTGGTGGGTGGAGACAAGGAAAGACAAAAAAAAACACACTACAGCACAAAGGCTGTAACACCCGGTAAAGACTGACAATAGACTAGGTCTATTGATCAGCCAGAGTTGGACTCTGAGGGTATCTTGTTTAATTCTTAATCAAATTACCTCTTGGAAAAGGATCTGACGAGAACCTATTGAACGTAGTCACTGCTAAGAAACATAAATACCCTAGACCAAGACGGTTGGACCGTGAAATAAAGGCTTGGAGCCTGAGGCTTGGAGCCTCCTGGGTTTGGAACCCTGATAAACCGGCAGGGACAGATTTTTGTTTTCTTTTTGGGGTTACTGTTGGGTGGTTTGGGTCTCTGTATTCATATTATAGGGCCAATACTGTGTAGGACACTTAGTAGTGTCCAAATTCCAGTGGAGGTTCTGAAACAGAGACTGCGTAGGCTGTATATTGTGGGGTGGAGAAAAAATAAAATAAAGGCGAAAGCCCGGGACAATAGGACTGTTGGGTCTTTAAAACTGAAATCACACATATCCCGATAGAACCCCCGCCCTGCACAGACACCACGCTCTCTGCGTAGAAGCTTGGGTGGACAAGGTCTGATCCTGAGGGATCTCTGTGTGGTGAAAAGTTTAGATCCATGCATTAGGATGTACATAAAATAACATTTCTATTCCCAGCAGTTTGAAGTACAGATGTGTAAATGTGGACTTGGTGACAGACAGTGACAGGACAGGGGTGGAAGGTGACTAAAAGTACTGTGTTACTGTACTTGAGTGAAAAGTTTCGATATTTCTCCTTTACTTAAGTGATTTTTGGGATAGATACATTGACTTCTACTTAGGTAGATTTTTGGAGCTAGTATTTGCACTTTTACTTCACTACATTTTAAAGATTGTTTTAAAAATGATAAACAAATTGCAAGAATACATATAACTCTCCTTATTACTTTCCAAAATGAAGACTATCATCATGTTTCAGCTTCAATTTGTGCATTGTACTTTTACTTCTACTTAAAAGTAGAATTGTAAGCAGCTATTTATAGCTAATAGCTTTTACTTGAAAATACTTTTACTTTGGTGAATGTTTTTGTGCTCTTGTTTGAAAAAAAAAAAAAAAAAAAAGTAGACTACTTACTCCACCACTGCAAAGTGGACAAGACAAAAATGAAACTTAACACAACTATGACAAAAGAGGAGTGGACTGGTGCTTTAGATTTATGTTTACTGTGGACAGAAAAGAAAAGGAAGCAGAAAGTGACAGAAAAGTGTGTAAAGAGGAGCAGAGCAGAGGTTTGTTGGGACTAGAACAGGTAATAAACGTTCAAACTGTTGTCCATGCTGCTGTGACTCCACTTTTAGACCCTAAAAATAATTCCAGCACCAATAAAAATAAGAAGAATTTAAAGAAAATGTTTAAATGCTATTATTGTGTATTTGAAATAGGTCATGTCAAATTTCTTGATCATATATATTAAAAATCAAATAGGCTTACTTTAACAAAAGCAAGAAACACCCCTGTGCAACAAATGGTTTGATCCATTCCTGCTGCTGTTGCTGCTCTCCCTCCTCCCCTCGTGCTGCAGCACAGACAGATGACTCCTCTGTTTCTCTCTGACTGAGAGAAGTGAGGTATATACTGTTGAAGTTTGGGGCGCTTGTCAACAACGACATAAAAAAAAATATATAAAAAAAAAACAACAACTACTTTTTAACATCAACTGACTGCAATATTAGGCCATCTCAAGCCAAATAATCTGAACTAAAATAAGTTTGTTTGTGGGACAAAAATGTGAGTGAAGCCTGAGCTGAGTAGAGTTAGAAGACGTCAAAAGAGGATTTAATGACATTTACTAATGCTATCTTCTGCATCCAAGTCTAACCTAAACTAAACCTTCTAGAGTTGTCTCTGAGTAGGTTTTATTGATTTTGTTCAATTTTTAACCATAGCACATTTGTCGAATTTACTTTTAAACTATAGTTATTAATAAAGTTAATTGTTGCTCTCTAAGACATGCTTGAAACTTTCCAAAAAAGTTTCTTATAAAATAAATATTTTGTTCCAGCTCAGGCTGAGCACCCCTAAAACTGAAACTCTACAATCATCTCTGAAAACGTACCTCCCTCACTTAACGATGGGAGCAGGCTACACTCACTGCAGTCGCCCCACAAATACAAACGCTGTAACTCAGATCAGGCACAGAGACAAAGGAGGACTGAGACTAACTCAAGCTACTCGCTCACAGACCTGACCTGTTACACCTCCCCAAACTCACAGAACTAGTTGCTCTTGACACAATGCCCTGTTATCAATGGGAATCAAACATAATACATCACATGGGACATTGCAATGCTAAAGCTAACAGTCAGGAGAGTGAGCTGCAGAGGCTACAAGCTCAGGTCCTTGGGCTGCAGATGCAACAAATGAGTGAAATAAGGAAAGAGTAAGATCAGGACAAGCAGAAGGCAAAGACTCAAATGCAACAAACTGCATCCTGCTCCAGTTCTACACCTCCTCAGTTCAGAACTAATTTCACACAACAACGCCAAGGTCCACTCAGGCAAAAAGGGGGTCATGGACGCATGAGACAATCTGATAAAATCATGTGCTGCTAAGTCCTGAGGAAGGGACAGTTGTGACTTTTCCTGGTGGTCTCACAGTGAACTGTTCCAGGGGCCACTCTCTGTCAGACAAATGTTAATGACCCAACCTGAACCTCAATATACTTTCTGGGCTACGGTGTTGGTTACTCCTGAATGTAGATCCTGATCCTCCTCCTGTGCTGACTGAACACTAGTTACCATGGATACAACTGATACAGCCTTATAATCCACCAAAAGACTTTATACATTGGATATTTACAGATCTCCAGGATGATGACCCAGTTTATGATCCATGACATGGGATATGCCTCACCCAGACTCAGTGTGGTAACATTTCTGTGGGACCTGGGGGCGTGGCTTCTGCTGCTGAACTCTCCCTACACAAACACATCTCTGTGCTCTCTCAGCTGAGAGTGCACCACACATCACCTCAGCTGCAGACGCAGGTCACGAAGCCAAATCACCAGGCCCTGTGGTAAAGGAAGCATACAGCTGTTCCTGACAGATGTTTCTGAAAGAGATGAGGTTGGCAGTGCAGTTCTCTTTCAGAAACAGGGGATGGTGTGGTTGGTCAACAAAATACTAATGTACCAGAGCTAAACTGGACAACACTGAGACGACACAATACAACAATATCTATGGCAGTAACTAAAACAACTCCAATGTTTTATTTATTTATATTTGTTTGACAAAAAAAAAAAAATTAAGTTTTTTTTTTAAAGTAAATGAATGAATTACTCCTCTTAAGTTCAGCTGTAATCCCAGAATTCCACAAGTTTACCTTTAACAGAAACACAGTTCTTCTTTATATCAGTTCTAACGCCTGTTTTTAAACATGTCCTCTCCCCTAAGATTATATTTATCATCCCTATCTTCAAACATAAACAATATGCTATTTATCAATTTTTTTTACTTTCTACATAAATAATGCTGTATTAGGACTCACTAAATCATAGAATTTTACGGCTTGATATTTGATAAATATTGGTTTAGATTCATTGTAAGCAGAATGGTTGATGATCCTTATGTTTTTTTTCTGTAAAATAAAAATTGGTTTTGTATTTGTTGCATAAGTGTGCCCCCAAACTTCAACACAGCAGGTCATATCTGGTAGAACAAGAGAGCAATATGCATGTATAGTGTAGTTTTGTTTAAAATATACTTAATTTTAGAAAGGATTGCAGTTGTTTGTGATATTTTTGTTTGAATATGGGTTATGTGCTGTTTATGAGATAAATTTTCATCAATTATTACTCCACAACATTATTTTAATTTACTCTTTCTAAAACCACATAAGTTAACATTAAATCCACATTATCTTTAATTTGTCCATTTTATTTGTGAAAATAAAATGTTTATAGTTTATAGAGCAGATTTAAATTGTGCTGTAACTGAGCCAGAATAGTTTCCTGTTTGAGGCCCAAACTCTCCTCCAACAGTTGGCTCAGGTCCTGTTAACCTTGGAATTATCTCCTCTCTCTGTGATGATACAAAGTCTTCTGCTGGAATAAGACAAAAGTGGTCGAACCACTCTCTTGTGAATTAATAATAAAAAAAATAATAATAACCTGATCCCTTAAGGACAGCATCTTTTATAATTTCTGGTAACACAAATTATAATACGGCCTTGAAAATGACAGTTATTATTCTCCTGGACAGTTGCTACTCAAAGTTTTCCTCATAAACATCCATTTTGGTTCATCCCTGGCCTGGTGCCACCAGCTGCACTGCTGCGGACACTCAGTTTGTCACGTCCACTAAAGTTCATCGAGGTCAATAATATGGAGTTATAAAAAATCATTAAGTAGCCGTTCTGATGAGCCACTCCTCTTTTATAGTTTAAATTCCCCCAGTGGTCATTTCTATCATAGCAGCCTCTGTCTGCTCTTATCACCCCTCCTTTCTCTACTCTCTAGCTGCTACCTTCTCTGCACATTTTTTTTTTTTTTCTACTCTGTGACTCAAATGTTAGACTATAACTGAGTGTTGTAATAATAAGTAAGCATAAACAAATTGCAGAATAAAAGTAAATATAAGTAAATAAAATTAGAAACCACAAAGTATGATTGTAATAAAGACTGTGTAGATAGTTGATAAATTGCAAGGTTACTCATAACTTTCTTCATTGCTTTTTAAAATTAACCTCATCACATCACTATATATATATAGTATTTAATTTTGCTTATGTTTAAAGATATTTTATTATAATCAGATCGAAGTTTATTACACATTGAGCCCCCGCTGGATGTGGGAGGGACTCACAACTAGCATTGGACAATCTACTAAACATTTAAGAGCGAGACAGCAGAACTGGTAGAAGCTGTGAGACTCTGCACTGAAGCAGCTGTGAGGAAATGCAAAGGACTCAGGGGAAACGAGGCAGCGATGAAGCAGCAAAGAAAGCAGTTGGTTATGTGGGACCTTTAAGCAAAAAGTATACAGTCTGTGTGCAGACGAATGCAGAGAAATATGAGGGACATACAGTGAAGTTGACAGAAAGATGTTATTGACTTACAGACTCATACAGAGTCTGAGAACAGAGTTTGGACTGACAAAGGTGCAAAGAAGGACAAAAAAGGACTAAGGCACTGTCATGATGGATGTCTAGTGGCACTTAGCAGACTATCAAGCATGTGTTAGCTACAGAAGCTCACAAGCTTGGACACATTTTGAAAACAAAGGCTACCTCATTATGATGACAAAAGTATGTAAATATTTTGTCATACAACATTTTGGAGATTGGTTGAGAGCAAATTACATTCTGTAAAGGTATTTGGCTAAAATCATTAACTTCATCAACATGAAAAGGGCTGTGTAATAAATTGAATTATAAATTGTACTCTTCATTGTGACCCAAAATAATTGTGATTATGGTTTTTTCCATAATCGAGCAGCCCTAGTTGGATGCCTTGCCATTAGCGCTGATGGCAATGCGATCCACACCTGACAAACATCTGAATCTGTCTCCACATGAGATCTTAACTGGGAGAAGGATGGACACTCCTCTCCAAACTCAAATAAGTGTCCATAGAAATGACCAAGACCATGAAATCTCTGACTACTACAAGTCAGTTACTAACTTGAGCCTAGTTCTCTCCCAACAGGTCCTGAACCTCGAGGATTCTCCTGACACCACACTGAAAGACCCAATCAAACCTGGTGCTGGGTAATGGTAAAGACTATTAAAGACTGTTAAAGACTGTTAAATGGACTGAACCCAAATTTTTAGGTCCATATAAGTTACTTAACAGCTGCTCAAAGCAGTTAGAGTCGAAAAGACAGACAAAAGTCAAAAGAGCAAGTTGAGTCATTGGATCCATATCACTCACTGTGTTAGGGCCCATCCTCCTGAACGCTCATTAGAACAGATTAGAACTGATTTGGCCTGACTTACTTAACCATGACTGTTGCATTGCCAGGGTGCTCCGTTAGAGGCACCATGCTCACCCTATTTCTGTTTACTATTCTGATTGTCCCACCTATTTTCTGGTACTTCGAATCAGGCCAACCTACCACTTCTCTTAGTACTCATAACAGGGCTAAAAGAGGAGCCCAAGATCAGTTCTCATTGGTTTGGAATGCTACCACCTTTCTCAGATTAAGTGAAAAAAAAAAAAAAAAATTGGATGGTATAATTGGCTTTCTACCTGTGCTAATTTATAACTCTCAGGACAACCATGCCTAGTATGTACACCTTTTTATCCAGACTCAAGCTCCTCTTCTTATATTTCTAATCATCTTAGTTTCCCAAACTCTTACTTAGATTAGCACTATTTCTGACTCTTAAGTTAAACACGGGGAAAGTTAAATTTTTAGATTATTATTTTTGGGGTATTTGATGTTTTTCTTTTAAGGTTGGTTTAATCATATTCATGTACGAGTACTGTGGATCTATATAAGTGTCTTTGGACGGTTGCTGTGGGCAGCAGAACCATGAGATTCTTTTCCCATCTGAAAGTCAGAAGGTTACAGAACGTAGAACTGCCTGATGGGTTTTTCGGTCTCATACTGAATAGATCCACATGCTTATATTATTCTTATTTTATTTTTATGTTAGCCTATTGCGGTCATGTAAGAGTAATGTAGGGCATGGAGGGTTATATTGGCTCCAGATTACAATGGATAATCTGTACATGGTTAGTTTAGATTACTCTTGGTTGTGTTTTGCTTTAGCATAATAGTTATGGGTTTGTCTTTTGATTTTTTCTTGGGGATTTTATATTATGCTTTTTAGAGGTTTAGTTTTTCTTGTTTTTTTATTTTTTATGTTTGTTTTTAGAGGTTGTTTCACACCATGTGATATGGTGTGAAAAGGGGGAATTGTTGAATATTTCTACATATGGCTTTGCGTATTACCACTAAACTATAATTTGATGTACTACTGCTAAGGTTAATAAACGCTTCAATAGTACTAAGAATGCTTTGATTCTAAAGCACAGGTGTCAAACTCTGGCCCGCGGGCCAAATGTGGCCTGCAGGATAATTTCTTTTGGCCCGCGAGATCATTTCCATTTTATATTAATAATGGCCCGCCGATATATTGTGCTCGATCTGTTTGAACTACATCTCCCATAATGCACTGCAGAAGCGGCGCCGCTGCACGCCGGCACTGCCCCTCCTCCGCTGTTTTAGCGAGCGGCATTTAACGAGCCGCAGGAGCAGAGAGAGAGTGAAGGATTCTCCAACATGAAATTTAACTTTCCACAAAAGAAATGGACAAAGAGGGGTCAGTGAGAGCAGGAGCTTCTTAAACAGGTGGCTGTCTGTAAACACTCTACACTTTGTTTGTTGAGCTAATGTGGCAGTAATAAAACCACGCTCCAACCGCACAGCAGTGTAAGAACATCTGCTTTACAAACCGTACGTCTTTAAAAACAGAAAACCAAGTTGTGTCAGTAAAACCAAGTTATCAGCAGAGAGTTGTCTAAGTTCATTCACAGCACTGCCCTCCGTCGCTCTTTTTCCTTTCTCTCTGTCGCTACTTGTGCTCTAATGCACTCATTAACACACAGCGAGCTAAACCTGCCCAGAAAGAGGTAGAATCCTGCTCACACTGTGTCCTGCAGAGGACAGAGAGGTGGACAGTAGTTTGCTCAATAAATGTTAAATAAGCCTATAATACGTGTTTGTGTGTAGGAGCTGACTCAGCTTAAAGTTGTGCTGGGCTTATTCACATAAGGGGCATGGCATGCACCTAAATATTTATCTGCTGGTAGTACCCACTGTCACAGTAAAACAGAGTGGACCTGATGAAAACACCTGTCTTATATGAGGAGTTAGGTAACTGTGGCAGTAAATAATACTTCATAAATAATTGGCCAGTGTTAGTCAGTAGTCTGTGGCCTATTTGTTGTTATTTGTTGAGTTCCAAGTTCTGATTTAAAACAAAACTATAAAGCCCATTAAAACCACAAATCTACACCTGTAGTTCTGTGGGGAAGTATTATTCTATGTTAAAAAGCCTATTGTAGCCTAACTGAGAACAAAAATACAGTAGGCTGGCTTTATTATTTATACAATTCTCTTATTCAGCCCAGGACCAAGACTGGTTTTCTAATTTTGGCCCCAGCTCCGATTGAGTTTGACACCCCTGTTCTAAAGGATGTTTTTCTCCTTTCACTCAAAAAGCTTACTCTGCGATTACGTACATTGTGCATTTGCAAAAGTGCACAATAATGAGCTGGTTACAAAGTTAGGAAACTCAAGGTTACAGGTGGGGGCTCCCTGCCGTTGCTTGGGACGCTCCTGAAGATAACGAAGATTACGCACCGCAGTAATGAGAACTCTGTGGCCTGGTCTCGAGTTTCTTGAAGAATACATTTTAATGATATGCAGAAATCGTCATTGTCATACATAATATAAAAACTGTGATCACTCCTTTTTGGACGGCCTGCTCACCCTCTCCCTTTCAGCGGGGCCTGCTGTTGTTACCTTACCTGTGTGATACTAAAATAAACCTTCTGACTTGATTATACTTCTGAATCATCGTCCTCTTTGATGCTTTCACCCAAAATGAACAATCCTAATACTTTGTGTCGAGCATTCCAGCCTTTTTCCTAGTGTTTTCGGTGGATTTTTGTGTATCTTTACTCTGATATTGCCTCTTACCTTTTGGATTTCGGACAGATTTTTGTGTATGACCATTTTCTGGATTAAAGACCTTGACTTGGATTTTTATCTTGAGTGTTGAGCTTTTGAGTCCACACCTAGCTGTACCTAGTGATGGGCAAAACGAGGCTTCATGAAACAGCAAAACGTTTGAAACAAATGTAAGCTTCGGAACGCTTTCTACAGTGACCTCTAGTGGCAAGGTGCTATTAAAACGTTTTGTTTCCAAAAAACAAGTTCACGTTTGCGTGTGTGCAACTGATGTATTTCTGTTTCTAAAATAAAGTTCAATAAACACTGTTAAATGTTTTTTGTTCACAACTCTATAAAATATTTTTTGACAGTGGAAGGATGCATTTCTTTATAGTTTAATTTCTAATAAAATAAGTTCACGTCTATGTGTGTGCGTGTCATTGATGCATTGATCTAAAACTGTGTTTATATGGGCCGTGACGTCTGGTGCTAATTTCCACCACTTCTAAAATTCCCCAATTGAGTAGCAGCACTTCTCTAAGCATTCAGCATTCAGTTCTTACCATGGGTTTACCACTACCAGGACTCTAAATTAATGAGAGGACCGGCACTTATTTATGCCCACTTAAAGCACTGATCTAAAATAATAACGTCTCTGCCTTCATGTTGATTGTGTTTACATGCTTTAAAGAGTCTTACATACGTGTACATGCCATTTTAATTTGTGCGTAATATCTGCATATTACAATTGTACTAATTCCGTGTAATTGCCAGACTCATTGATGGATGCTCCAAAGTAGTTTCTATGTTACTGTAACAATGAGAGGAAATTATTGAATGTTAAATCTTAAATAAAAACAATGAAATATTTGTGGTTCACGTCTCAAGATTTTTATTCAAAAATATAATTTTTTCTGCAGTGGAAGGATTCAATCTATTCCTTTTTTTGCTGATTACTTCTCCAGCTTTTGAAAAAACTCTTTCACATGGGACACTGGTTGCTGGTATACATAAGAATTCTTTTGACAATATATAGAAATGTGGATATATGACAGCCCTGTCTTTAAAATAGAGCAAAGGGTCATCAGTCCAAGGAAGAAAGTTATCTTGTAAGTACTTCTTTACTTCGACAGTGGCATCTGCTGTAATGCTGTGTGTCTATTTGAATGTTACTGTGCTAACTCTGTGTCAGTGTACATTTACAGAACCTAACTAAGTTGTAACAAACTCCTAACAAAATACCTGACCGACTAACTAACTACTAGATCAAAGATCACTGTCAAAATCACTATCAAACTCGCTGTCAAAATCACGAATATTTCTCGCCTCTCACAAACCCACAAGGATAGACGCACTAACTTCTCTTTTAAACCTTTTGGGAGTGGGTTGAGACAGCTCGTGCTGCTCTGTGGTTCGTTGAAAACTCTGTCAATCAAACCCATGTTCGAGCCGAAGGCCCCCTAGTGAAACACTCGCGAAACTACTGCGGTTCATGAACCATCTGAGTCACATGACAAGCTTCATGAACCACCTACGTCACGTGACAAGCGCTTTGACTCGCGTTTTGCTTCGAGGCTTTGAAACTGTGCCGAAACGCCCGTTTCATTTCGCCCATCACTAGCTGTACCCCCCGCACAGTACAATCTGTCCAGAATGGACTCAGCCGACAACTCACAGCTCAGTGCTGCCCTGCGTTCTCAGGGAGTGCGTCTTTCTGAGCATGAGGATGAGCTTGCTGCCATGGGCCATGGCATTCGTGAGCTGAATGCCCGCCATGAGGGATTCCAGTCCACCATTTCCTTTCAAGTGAGTACCATCTCAGAGCAGCTTCAACAGTTAGCTTCTCGTTTAGAGCAACTTCTCAGCCCTACTGCTCCATCTGCTCCTGTTGTTACCCCCTCACCTCCAGCGCCACCTACTGTTCCAACTTCTCCTTCTCTTGTGCCAGCTGTTTCTGTGGCCCATCTCTCTCGACCGGAAAAGTTTACTGGTGACGCAGATAACTGCAGGGCTTTCCTGGACTCCATTTTGATCTACAGCCCGCTGCATTTCCTACTGAGCGATCCAAGGTGGCCTATATTATAACCTACTTGCCTGGGCTACTGCAGAATGGGCTAACAACTCAGCTATCTGCCAATCTGTTGATAATTTTTCTGCTGCCTTAAGAAAAATTTTTGATCATTCTACTCCTGGTCCAGAGGCTGCCTGTGCCATTTTGAGTCTTCGGCAGGGCAGGTGCCCCGTAGCGGACTATGCCATTCAGTTCCGCACCCTGGCAGCAGATTGTGGCTGGAACACCTCGTCGCTGCTCGATGCTTTTCACCATGGACTTGCGGATGCTATTAAGGACCAGTTGGTGGCACTAGACCTTCCCCAGAACCTGGACTCTTTCATTGCCCTGGCCATCAAAATAGACAATAGACCGAAAGAACGTGAAAGGGATCATTCTTTTCGGAGTGCCTCCCCAACTCTCTACCAGAGGCCTAACAACAGTCTGGGTCTTTCTAAGGGGTCTTCCCCTCAAACAGAACTAGCTGCTGCCTCACCTTTACTTTCTGCCACCCCGGAGGAGCCAATGCAGTTGGGCAGGGCTCACCAGTGAAGAGGAGGGCGCTGGTGAGCCAAACTCTTTCTCCTAATTTTTTTCTAGACCCCTCACACCTGTGAATCTAGTCCTTCCCACTAAGTCACTTTTTTTAAGGGTTTTGGTTGACTCTGGGGCTGATGAAAATTTTATGGAATGGACTTTGGCTAAGATGCTTCAGCTAACTGTTTCTCCCTTGCTCAAGCCCCTAGAGGCCAATGACTTGGACGGTCGTCTTCTCTGCAGAGTCACTCACTGCACACAACCTGTGAAGATTGTTATGGCCCAGGGGCACTGTGAGCAAATTAGCTTTCATCTCTATCATGCTCCTCTGCATTCTGTGATCCTGGGCCTTCCCTTGTTGAAGCAACACAACCCTCAGATTGACTGGTCTTCTGGAGAGGTTACGGAGTGGGGGGAGAGGTGCAAAGGTTCCTGTCTTCCTGAGGGGGCCAAGAGACAATCACCCTTACCTGAGACACTGCTGCCTCCTGATCTTTCTAGTGTACCTACCTGTTACCATGACCTTGGTGAGGTCTTCAGTAAGGCTTGAGCCACTTCCCTGCCTCCACATCGGGAATATGACATTGACTTGCTGCCTGGGACATCTCCAGCGAAGGGTCGCCTGTACTCCCTCTCAGCTCCAGAAAGGGAGACTATGGAGAAATGTATCTCTTCTGCTCTGGAGGCCGGAATCATTCGTCCATCTTCATCTCCAGCTGGAGCTGGATTTTTCTTTTTTGATAAAAAGGACAAGACTCTTCGTCCATGTATCGACTACAGAGGGCTGAATGATATCACCATTAAAAACAGGTACCCCCTCCCACTTATTTCCTCTGCTTTTCAACTTTTACAAGGGGCTAAGGTGTTCACTAAACTTGACCTCAGGAATGCCTATCACCTAGTGCGGATGAGTGGAAGACTGCTTTTAACACTCCCAGTGGACATTATGAATATCTCGTAATGCCTTTTGGTCTCACCAATGCCCCTGCAGTGGTCCAGGCCCTAGTCAATGATGTCCTCCGGGACATGCTCAAGTTTGTAAGTTGTATAATTTTATATCTTACACATTTTAATATTTTTGTACTTTGTAGTGCAGCATTCCATTGTGAGGCAGTAATTGAAACACCAATATCTTTCTCCCATTGAGTTTTAGTTAAATTATTAACATCTGCCTTACACAGCAACTTATAGATCCTTGAGACAGTGCCTCTTTTATTAGCAGCAGATATGAATTTGTCCTCAAGTTCCTTTTTGTCCCCCATGTTTGGCCCTTGAGATAATATGGATTTCATAACAGATTTCATTTGTAGATAGGATAGAAACTCAGAATCTTTCAGACAATATTGTATTTTAAGCTCCTTAAATAGTAACTCACCCCTGGCCCAGGCCTGACTCCGCCCACTGCCAGAGATTGAAAACTGCTCAAAAAGTGGGCAGAGAGCTGGCAGAGACAGAGGAGGAGAACTGAGGGAGGAACGAGGCCTGGTCCTGTGACTGACAGCTGTCAGAGACGTCATGGACGTCCTCCACAGCAGGGGGCGCCAAGTCCCAGAAAGGGGAAAAAATACAGAACGTCTGGACTAATGTTTTATGTTGTTTTTATAACACAGCTGAAATATTGTGAGAAAGCCGTTGTGCGCCGCTGCAGTAACGTGTGCGTCCGATCGCGTCTTTATTACTGAAGGTATTATTTCAGCTGAGAGCTCTTTTTGATCGTATCTCCGCGGGTAAGAAATTGATTGTCATCAAACAAAAAGTGACTTAAAGCGTGGCAAGACTAAAACACATCTGTGGAGTCAAAACTCTCCCCAGTGTCACTGATTTGTAGGTATATACTGTCATTGATCAGGCTCATTATGCCTTATTGTGCGCTGACACACGGGACAGTGGAAGGCAGCCTCCTCTGTTGTTCCCGCCTTGAGAGGGGAGGGGGGCGGAGGAGAGTGAACGGTAAATGTGGGGCTGAGTGGCGTGTTTAGGAAAAAGACCCACACCTGGCAACAGCGGGACTGGGACGAGTGCACGGGGGAGAAAGACGGCGAGGGCGTGGAGAGCACGGGCCGTGGGAGGAGGTACTCGGCACAGGTGCGGTAACAAGGTCAAATACTATGTCACATTTGCATATCTGGATCTATTGAGCAGAAATCCCACTGTTTGACCCTAGGAGGGCAGCACTCTGACGGTTTTCACTACAAAATGTGAATTTAGACCTTTTTTTTACAAAATGGTCAAACATAAGACTATAAATAGTGAGATGTATCACTAAAGCCCTGTTTGTACAGCTGATCAGCTAAAAAAAATGGTTTAGGGGTGAGTTGCTCTTTAAATGATACAAATATTTGACCATTTAGAATCAGCTGTGATATATATTTAATATTATTTTGCTTCCAGGTCTTATTCTTTAGATATTGGTTTCCAGCACTAAATAAAGGATTAGACCATAAAGGACATAAAGGTAAAGAATTCCACAAAATTCCAAATGTTTTTGTAATATTTTTACAATATCACCAGAAAAACTAAACAGTGAGTTATTTATTTTAAAGGCATTTTTTGGGCTATACCATAGTGATGTTAAAGACAGATCTGGATTATGTTCTTTTAAAATTTCCTCCTCAAGCCATTCCCAACTCCCTACTTCTCGTACACTACTGTAAGCCCATTTCAAGGGATACCTAGAATTATATGCAATATAATAAAGATATGTGTCCGGTAGTCCAATTCCACCTTTATTCTGAGATTGTATTCATTTTTTATAGTTAATTTGGGTTTTTTTTATTTTTCCAAAGAAAATCAGAAAATTTATTTTCTTTAAACCAATTTGGCATTGATGAAATAATAAAGGCCAATCTTGGCAAAAAGTTCATTTTAAAAACTTCACAACGTCCCCATAGTGATAGAAGTAAGACTGTCCATCTTTTTATATCTTCCTTTAAAGTTTTTAGAAAATCTGCTGTGTTTAGTTCAACCATTGATTCCACAGGGAATCTAATTTTAACTCCTAAAAATGTCATGCCTTTATTCTTCCATTGAAAAGGAGCTGAATCAAGGTGGAATTGGAACGTGTGGTGGTTGAGGGGAATGGCTTCACTCTTACTATAGTTTACTTTATATCCAGAAATGTTCCCGAAAGTATCTACAAACACACGTGGAATAGATTTTTGTGGGTTTGTTAATGTTAATAAAATGTCGTCGGCAAATTAATTAACTTTAAAGTCATATTCACCCACATTAGCCCGAGAGATTTCTTTTTCAGTTCGTATGGCACATGCTAAAGGTTCTAAGGCAAGAATAAAAATTAGAGGAGAAGCAGGGCACCCTTGACACGTAGACCGATGAAGAAAAAAGGGATCAGACATCATGCCATTAGTTTTAACTGTGGCTACAGGTTGGTAATAAAGAGCTTTAACCAATTTTATACAAGTAGTACCAAAACAATATATAGAAAGCACATAAAACAAATATTCCCACTCTATTCTATCAAAGGCTTTTCCAGCATCCAGTCTCCGCCCTGTTCATTAAATGCAGCAGCCTCCTTAAATGATTTGAGGCCAGACTTGTATAAAACCTACTTGATCAATATAAATCAATGTGGGAATCACCTTTTCCATTCTTTTTGCCAGTAATTTAGCAAATAAATTATAATCGTTATTTAAAATACTTAGGGGTCTAAAATTGCTCATTTGTTGATGGTCTTTTCCTGGTTTAAGGATAAGTGAGACAGAGGCCTGCCGCATATTTGAAGGCATAGATTGCTTAGTTATTATATCATTAAATAGCAGAGCAAGGAATGGTGCAAGAATATCTTGAAAACATTTAAAATACTCAATTGTGTAGCCATCATCTCCTGGTGTTTCATCATTTGAGAGGGATTTGACTGCTAACTTAATTTCCTTAGCTTGAACAGGAACCTCCAAACTATCCCTGTCATTCTCTGTTAGAGACGGTAGTGATATATTTTTAAAAAACCCATCCATGTCTTTTCCACTTACATAACACTCTGATTTCACTATAAAATTTTGCGCCATATGTCAGCTATTGCGAAGGAGTCTTGCAACTCTCTCATTGCATTAGACAATGCTCTATCAGATGGGAGAGGGCTACTGGACCTGTCCACTAGGGCATCACTGACAAGAGCATAGCAATATCACAAGATAGGGATTTCAAATGATTGATTATTTTATACCTTTTTATTTTATTAGAAATCCCTTTTATATTCCAGGTAATCAAATTAATGTTTGTATTCATTAATCAACAAAATGAATTTACTTTGAGACTCTGTGGTGTCACTAAAGGGAAAGGGGAGGGTAAAAAATGAAAACATCACAAAGCCATTACAAGACATATAAAAAAATGCCAAAAGGCAATAGAAAAACAAAAAAGTGGACAAAAACCCGCTATCCATTTTCCTCATATATACCTCAATATACCTCATATATTGAATGGTAGTCAAGGTGGTAGGTGCTTATAGCCAAGGTGGCCACCTTAACTATCAAGTGCTGGAGGAAACACCAACAGTGTAGTGTACTGATATATACTAGGTTGGTATGATAAAAAAAAACAAAAAAACAACCCACTTATTTCATTAAGAAATAAAAACAGCACCAAAATAGTACAGTACCACATATTTAGTATAAAATATCCAAAACAGCTCATAAAACGCACCTTTAACACAGCAGCAAGAGGCTTGTCATTAGTGGACACATCAGCACAGCTCCCTGAGCAAAGATAAACACCATCAATACTGTGCTAATAATTACGTTATTAACGAGTCGCAACAAAAGGTTAAAAGGCACTCATCCTAAAAACTTTTGTTTTTAAAAACCAAGTCCTTATGATGACTGCCTTTTAACCTTTTGTTGCGATGCCATTCCCCTGGATGAGTGAGAGTCTTCACAGACACGTTATTAACGAGCCTAAAATAAACATGTGCTTTATAACAACAGTTATTATGTTACTGACTTCGTATTTGAGCACTTTTCTGGTGACTAGCATCACTTTTACAGCTGCTAGCTTAACTCATAAGGAGAGCAGTGAGAAACAGCACTCACCAGCTCAGACTGCTCATGAGCACTGAAGCAGAGCATGGATGGATTAGAGAACATGTCTAATAATACATCCATGAGCAGAGGCAGCACAGGCTGTGTCACACTAATTATTGCCCCTGTGCAACAGGTAACAATATGGAACCATTGTACTTACTAATAACACAATCTGTACACCAACATAAACGTAAAACCACACGTTGGCTCAAAGTTAATAAAACAGCAAAAATAAAAGAATTAGCACTGTAAAGTTTGAAGAATGTTCATCCAAAAAATCTACTCGCTACACCATTACCACTACACTTTGTCATTACCAACACATGACATATTTCTTACTTTTTTCCAACAAAATAAGTCCAAATTATACATTTTCATATGTGTTTGTTTTTTATTAAAGCCTTTCTTAATCATCTACTTAAAAAAACTGACTTACTGGCAGTGATAAGAGTAATTCTATATTCCCTGACATAAATTAATACTTTAAATAAAAAATGGCACACTTCTCAAGATTTAAAACCTTGTTTAAAACAAAATCTAAATCTAAAATCTTTGACTGTCTGCGATCGCCCCCTGCTGGTTATTTACCATAACACCCAGGTGACATAGAAAACAGTTGAATGCAGTTAGATAACAAAGCTTGGAAGGAACAGATCATGGATCTGTTTGTGTTTGAAGCAGGAATATAAATGAGCCTCACTCATGTTGACAGAGAAAACTGTTGGAAGAATAAATGCTGTGACGAGAAGCCTAGTGTTAGCCTAAAAACTATAACATTAGTTAGCTGTATTACAAACAAACCAGAGCAGCCATTAGTTCAGTTTTTTTTTTACTTAAACCTTAAAGTTTCACAGGACGAGCTTGCCATCTGCCATTCTGCTAATGTCCACTACTGCCATGACACAAACACAATACAGATGTTATGTGTAGGTTATTTATCTGAACAAAAATAAATTAATACATATGCATCTTCTATTTTATGATATGACCAATAAAATATTGGGGAATAACACACTAAGAATAAAGGCTACACCCAGAGCCAGCCCTAAGATTTTAGATTTAAGGGGTCCTCCCTCCTTTTCTTTTTTTTTTCTGTAAAGCACTTTGAATTGCTGTATACAAATAAACTTGCCTTGCCTCCAGGAAAAATTGAACAAAAAATATATGAAATTTTCTGTATTCTGCTGCATTTGAGATTGTATAATTATATATTCAGCTCCTACATTTTAGAAAAAATATGGACACAATTTATGGTTTTACTTCTCTCCAAGATTCAAGAGAAACTGTTTAGTTAAAATAACTCTTACATTTTAATCATGCTGCTTCTCTGCAGACTGCAGCGTCAGTATTTGGACATTATCTTTCTTTGTGTAACTGTCTGACCAAGTTTCTCTTGTAGTTGTTCCCAATCTCTGGTGGAGCCCCAGTCCCTGCACTGAAAAATATAGCTATTAAGAATTTCTTAGAAAAATCCTCATAACAATTCACAGTTAACCTTTTCTATTTAAATGTTGGTAGCGTAACTTAAGTAAAAGCCTCTTGTGTCTATCATGTAAGAATAACCCAAATATATCAAGTAACATATGTACTATACAAAAAAGTAAGTTCATATTAAATCCAAAACTCAAGTAAGGTCTATTTGATATTTTCATGGAGATGAATAATATGACATAGAAATACTGTTTAGTTCATATGTGTGTGTATCATATAAACGTTATAATAATCTAATAATGATCTCATTATTACTCAGTATAACTGATAAAACTTATTAAACTTATAGTTTGCGAAAACAATACAAGTCACTGAAAATATAGTACCATATAAATAAGACTTGCATGCAGCTATGAAGTGTAGGAGGACAGGCACATCCACATCTGGTCACATCTGGACACATTCACTGGATCCAAGAGGAGCATGACCCACCAGGACTTGGACTGACTGAGACACATGACTGCTGCTGTCGGCCTGCACACATGAAACAATAATACACAATATTACATCTTTAGATAAACATAAAAACACAGCTTCACTGTAAGCACTGTCGCAGTCAGACACAGCAGTGTCTTCATGTTTTTCCTGGCAGTCTTCCTCTTCTTCCTCTTTGTTTTTGTCCAGAGTACTGCAGTAGGTTCACACCTGACTTCAATTATTTGGTTAATATTCAGTTAGTATTTAATATAAATAACAACTAAAATATGCTCTTGTGTACAGTTTTATACTTAGCTAGCAGATGGAGGTCGACATCCTGATGCTGTTGGACCTTCACTGTTCCTGAAAGACACAAGTGCCACACACTTTCACATTAGTAAAGAAATATAGGCCTGCAGTTTAAATCAGATGTGCTAAGCTCTCAGATGATGAGCCTCATGTGTTTGTGTTTGAGTAAAGCTAATGTTCCTCTGGCTCTGAGCCCAGATGTTCCAGCTGCTGCTGTCTCACTGTAGACTCTTTAACTTTGACCATTCAAACTAAGTTTAGACACTTGGTTATAGCTGCAGTATTTCTTTTTGACTAAAACAGTGATCATATTAGAGCGTAGCTTCCCGTCGATAGATCGCTATATTTCCGTGTCTAATATTAATGATAATATTGTGAGATATTTTTCTCCATGTTTAACAGTCAGTATGTCCGCGGTTACTGGGCCTAGTGACCTGAAATAACAACTGGGAAAAAGTTTAAAGTCTCATCTGTCCGCTCATATTCACTGTATGTCTCACAGAGAAAGAAGTTTTCCACCAGATTAAAGAAAGCTGACGTATAGGTCAGCTAGCACTGTATATTGTTAAATCATTTTATGTTAACCTTTTCCACAAAGCACTTTAAAAGCTAACGCAGAGCAGTCCAAGGGAAAACTAGAGACTAACCTGAGTGTTGTTGCTGCAGATGTTTGAGAGTCCTCCATGTCCTGAGTCTGCAGCTCAGATCCTGGACACTTACTGCGCATGTGTGGATTCAGATGTTTTAATGTACTTTTTGGAGTAAATGTTACTGTTGTTTTTACTATTGTTTGCATGAACAAAAATCATATAGGAGTTAAATGCAATTTTATAATAAATGTTTCAAGACTAATTACATTTTGATATGTTGCCTGATTAAATCATTTATAGCCTCTATTTTTAAATTAAAAGGTTTGTATACATTTTAACTTTATATTAGCATGTACAAATGATGTCATTTTACAAAATAACTGTTACTACCCCCAAAAGTCAGTTTTCTCAGTGTGGGTGTGTTTGCTCCGCTCCTGAAACTCAGTCTCGGAGTCTCATCACACTGGGCTGCAGTATTTTTATCTGGAGGTCTGAACATCAGCTTGATGCAGTTTTAATAACATTACCTCTAGATTAACGACACAAATATGTTACGCAACTCCAGGCGCGTAATTTCCGGGGGGGTTAGGGGGGTTATGACCCCCCCAAAAAAATCAGGTCGAGCCAATATAACCTCCCCAATAATCACAACATTGTGATGAATACAACTAGGAATTATCTTGCATGAATAACTCTGATTTTCTGTATTCTGGTTTAGGCCTAGTTTAGACCAAGATTAGTTTTGGTTTAGGCCTAGTTTAAAACAAGATTATTTCTGGTTGAGGCCTAGTTTAGACCAAGATTAGTTCTGGTTTAGGCCTAGTTTAGACCAAGATTAGTTCTGGTTTAGGCGTAGATGAGACCAAGATTAGTTCTGGTTTAGTCCTAGTTTAGACAAAGATTAGTTCCAGTTTAAGCCTAGTTTAGACCAAGATTAGTTCTGATTTAGGCCTAGTTGAGGCCAAGATTTGTTCTGGTTTGGGCCTAGTTTAGACAAAGATTAGTTCTGGTTTAGGCCTACTTTAGACCAAGATTTGTTCTGGTTTAGGCCTAGTTTAGACCAAAATTAGTTCTGGTTTAGGCGGAGATGAGACCAAGATTAGTTCTGGTTTAGGCCTAGTTTAGACTAAGATCAATTCTGGTTTAAGCCTAGTTTAGACCAAGATTAATTCTGGTTTAGGCCTAGTTTAGACCAAGATTAGTTCTGGTTTAGGCGTAGATGAGACCAAGATTAGTTCTGGTTTAGGCCTAGTTTAGACCAAGATTAGTTCTGGTTTAGGCCTAGTTTAGCCCAAGATTTGTTCTGGTTTAGGCCTAGTTTAGACTAAGATCAATTCTGGTTTAGGCCTAGTTTAGACCAAGATTAGTTCTGGTTTAGGCTTAGTTTAGACCAAGATTAGTTCTGGTTTAGGCCTAGTTTATACCAAGATTAGTTCTGGTTTAGGCCTAGTTTAGACAAAGATTTGTTCTGGTTTAGGCCTAGTTTAGACCAAGATTAGTTCTGGTTTAGGCCTAGTTTAGACCAAGATTTGTTCTGGTTTAGGCCTAGTTTAGACCAAGATTTGTTCTGGTTTAGGCCTAGTTTAGACCAAGATTAGTTCTGGTTTAGGCGTAGATGAGACCAAGATTAGTTCTGGTTTAGGCCTAGTTTAGACCAAGATTAGTTCTGGTTTAGGCCTAGTTTAGACCAAGATTAGTTCTGGTTTAGGCGTAGATGAGACCAAGATTAGTTCTGGTTTAGGCCTAGTTTAGACAAAGATTAGTTCTGGTTTAAGTCTAGTTTAGACAAAGATTAGTTCTGATTTAGGCCTAGTTAAGACCAAGATTTGTTCTGGTTTAGGCCTAGTTTAGACCAAGATTTGTTCTGGTTTAGGCGTAGATGAGACCAAGATTAGTTCTGGTTTAGGCCTGAAACTCCAAATTAGCATACTCTTTTTACAAAAGTGCATGATTCAATGTGTAAAAAAAAAAGAAAGAAAAGAAAATGGTGGAGAGTTTAACCCCCCCAATATTACACCCAAAGTTACGAAGTTACGCCCTTACATTTAGCCATCAATAGTAGGCTACTTGTACTTTCATACTGCTGTTATTAGGTAGACCAGTCGCCAAGGCAACAGAATATATATGCTTTAAGCCCAGGCTCTCGTCTGATTGGCTGATAAATGTGACATGCCTTTATGACACCCCAGCATTCTAAATGTCACTTATTTGAGCCCTGGTGTGTTTTAAGTCAGATCAACAGATGCACCGATGGAGGCAGGCGGACTGGGACAGCTCTCCAGCCTGAGACTCTTTTTCGGTAGGGATGCACCGATACCACTTTTTTTCAAACCGATACGAGTACGAGTACTTCCATTTGAGTACTCGCCGATACCGAGTACCGATACGAGTACTTATATAGGGGTAACTTTATAGTTTATACAGTCACACTACTATATCGCATTCATCCCATACTGTGTCGTCTTTTTGCCGTCTATCCCCGCTCTGCGATGCTAAGTTATTTTTACAACAGAGTGGTTTGAACACAGCTAACCATGGCTAAAATTTGCTCAACATGGACATGTTATACCTCATTTTAAAGCTTAGATTCTCCTCTATCCAGTCGCTAAAATCATTTTAAAGACAGATTGAGCATCTGCGCATAAACAGCGGAGATTCGCAAGACATACAGCAGCTAACACAATTAGCAACGGTACTTATGTTTTATCAGACAACAGCTGCTTCACACTCCGCGCTTATATCATTTTCGGGACAACTAGGACAACAAAAGGACAACTGCTTAAGTTTCAGGACTCACGTATGATTTGGGATAAGTCTGGTTGAGCAGAATGTAGAGTCAGCTTTGCTTTTATCTCCATACAGTTCACTTTGAAATCCTTCCACTCGTTCTCACTGCTCAGCTGAGAGGGGAATGTCACGTGACAGTGCTGTAAAGTGGTATCGGTTGTTGGTATCGGCCCACTTTTATGAATACGAGTACGATTACTTGGACATGGTATCGGTACCGATACCTGATACTGGTATCAGTATCGGTGCATCCCTATTTTTCGGTAATTTAGGAATAAGAATAAGAATAAGAAAACCTTTATTAGTCCCTCAGTGGGGAAATTGCATTGTTGCAACAGCATAAGTACAGCACACAGTGGTATCACACAAGAGCACACAGTGTAATTTATATGTCTTATATAGCATTCTTACTCACTACTGGGTTGTATCAAAACAATATGGATGCTCATTACTGTGAAAAAGTTGACTTGTCCCTTATGGCTACATGACTTTCATCATCAGTAATGAGCATTTCTTTTTACTTTCTTTTTCTCAGTATTCTCTTAAACTTACTTTGCATCTCCACATTCTCAGGCTCCTGCTGGATACCAGTCACAGATGAGGTCTAGTCCTCCTGAAGCCCCCCTCTAACTCCTCGGTCTTAGAGGTGCTCAGCAGTGGACAGTTTGACCTTCGCTCCAACACCAAGTCTTGTACCACACTCCAGTTGCCTACCCTTTTGTGCACATCCAGCACTTCCTTTAACCACAGTGTCCTGCAAGATCTACTGTGTGTGACAAGGGTCAACAAGGTGCTAGAAGTCAGAAGGGGAGAAGATAGACAGGACAGAGGAAAAGAGTCCCACGAGGTGCACAAGGAACTTTGACCACTGTCCTGAAGAAGGATGTCTTCAGCCTGGTATGCTGTGGTTTTCCTGCGGTGCAATCTGTAATCCGGGTTCATCCAAAGTAAGTCCACCCTTTTCTCTGTTTACCCCCAGGACCTGACTTAGTCCTGGTTTAAACTCGGCTTAGTCCTGGTTTGACCTGGTTTAAACTTAGTTTATCTCTGATTTAGATCTGGTTTGTTGCTGGTTAATCCCGGCTTAGTCCTGATTTATTTTTAGTCTTGTTCTGGTTTTAGGCGTGGTTTAGCCTTGGTTTAGACCTAATTTCGTTGTGGCTTAGACTTGGTGTGTTACTGGTTTTGTCCTGGTTTATTTCTGGTTTAGCTCTGTTTTTTCCTGGTTTAGTCTTGGTTTAGACCTGGTTTTGTACTGGTTTATTCCCTGTTCTTTACTGCTGCATCCCTTGCTATAGTCCTGGGTTAGTCCTGATTTAGGTTTATTTTGGCCTTTGAAAGCAATATATTTAAATTTATAGTATTTATTTATACTATAAATGCTCATATAACTCCAAGTACCTCCTGCAATGTGCTCGCGTACCCCTAGGGGTCTCCGTACCCCTGGTTGGGAAACACTGGGCTAAGTCACCTGACAAATGGTGTCTTTAGTTAGACCATAAATAAGACAAGTCAATTAGCCAGGCGCGTAATTTCTGGGAGGGTTAGGGGGGTTATGATCCCCCCCAAAAAATCAGGTCGAGCCAATACAACCTCCCCAATAATCACAACATTGTGATGAATACAACTAGGAATTATCTTGCATGAATAACTCGTTGATTTTCTGTATTCTGGTTTAGGCCTAGTTTAGACCAAGATTAGTTTTGGTTTAGGCCTAGTTTAGACCAAGATTAGTTCTGGTTTAGGCCTAGTTTAAAACAAGATTAGTTCTGGTTGAGGCCTAGTTTAGACCAAGATTAGTTCTGGTTTAGGCGTAGATGAGACCAAGATTAGTCCTGGTTTAGGCCTAGTTTAGACTAAGATCATTTCTGGTTTAGGCCTAGTTTAGACCAAGATTAGTTCTGGTTTAGGCCTAGTTTAGACCAAGATTAGTTCTGATTTAGGCCTAGTTTAGACCAAGATTAGTTCTGGTTTAGGCCTAGTTGAGACCATGATTAGTTCTGGTTTAGGCTTAGTTTAGACCAAGATTAGTTCTGGTTTAGGCCTAGTTTAGACCAAGATTTGTTCTGGTTTAGGCCTAGTTTAGACCAAGATTAGTTCTGGTTTAGGCCTAGTTTAGACTAAGATTAGTTCTGGTTTAGGCCTAGTTTAGACCAAGATTTGTTCTGGTTTAGGCCTAGTTTAGACCAAGATTAGTTCTGGTTTAGGCCTAATTTAGACCAAGATTAGTTCTGGTTTAGGCCTAGTTTAGACCAAGATTAGTTCTGGTTTAGGCCTAGTTTAGACCATGATTAGTTCTGGTTTAGGCTTAGTTTAGACCAAGATTAGTTCTGGTTTAGGCCTAGTTTAGACCAAGATTAGTTCTGGTTTAGGCCTAGTTTAGACCAAGATTAGTTCTGGTTTAGGCCTAGTTTAGACCAAGATTAGTTCTGGTTTAGGCCTAGTTTAGACCAAGATTTGTTCTGGTTTAGGCCTAGTTTAGACCAAGAATAATTCTGGTTTAGGCCTAGTTTAGACCAAGATTAGTTCTGGTTGAGGCCTAGTTTAGACCAAGATTAGTTCTGGTTGAGGCCTAGTTTAGACCAAGATTAGTTCTGGTTTAGGCCTAGTTTATACCAAGATTAGTTCTGGTTTAGGCCTAGTTTAGACCAAGATTAGTTCTGGTTTAGGCCTAGTTTAGACTAAGATTAATTCTGGTTTAGGCCTAGTTTAGACCAAGATTAGTTCTGGTTTAGGCGTAGATGAGACCAAGATTAGTTCTGGTTTAGGCCTAGTTTAGACTAAGATTAATTCTGGTTTAGGCCTAGTTTAGACCAAGATTCTGGTTTAGGCCTAGTTTAGACCAAGATTTGTTCTGGTTTAGGCTTGGTTTAGACAAAGATTAGTTCTGGTATAGGCTTGGTTTAGACAAAGATTAGTTCTGGTATAGGCCTAGTTTAGACAAAGATTAGTTCTGGTTTAGGCCTAGTTTAGACCGAGATTTGTTCTGGTTTAGGCCTAGTTTAGACCAAGATTTGTTCTGGTTTAGGCCTAGTTTAGACCAAGATTAGTTCTGGTTTAGGCGTAGATGAGACCAAGATTAGTTCTGGTTTAGGCTTGGTTTAGACAAAGATTAGTTCTGGTATAGGCCTAGTTTAGACAAAGATTAGTTCTGGTTTAGGCCTAGTTTAGACCAAGATTTGTTCTGGTTTAGGCCTAGTTTAGACAAAGATTTGTTCTGGTTTAGGCCTAGTTTAGACCAAGATTAGTTCTGGTTTAGGCGTAGATGAGACCAAGATTAGTTCTGATTTAGGCCTAGTTTATACCAAGATTAGTTCTGGTTTAGGCCTAGTTTTGACCGAGATTAGTTCTGGTTTAGGCCTAGTTTAGACCAAGATTAGTTCTGGTTTAGGCCTAGTTTAGACCAAGATTAGTTCTGGTTTAGGCGTAGATGAGACCAAGATTAGTTCTGGTTTAGGCCTAGTTTAGACAAAGATTAGTTCTGGTTTAAGTCTAGTTTAGACCAAGATTTGTTCTGATTTAGGCCTAGTTGAGACCAAGATTAGTTCTGGTTTAGGCCTAGTTTAGACCAAGATTTGTTCTGGTTTAGGCCTAGTTTAGACCAAGATTAGTTCTGGTTTAGGCGTAGATGAGACCAAGATTAGTCCTGGTTTAGGCCTAGTTTAGACTAAGATCATTTCTGGTTTAGGCCTAGTTTAGACCAAGAATAGTTCTGGTTTAGGCCTAGTTTAGACCAAGATTAGTTCTGGTTTAGGCCTAGTTTAGACCAAGATTAGTTCTGGTTTAGGCTTAGTTTAGACCAAGATTAGTTCTGGTTTAGGCCTAGTTTATACAAAGATTAGTTCTGGTTTAGGCCTAGTTTAGACCAAGATTAGTTCTGGTTTAGGCGTAGATGAGACCAAGATTAGTTGTGGTTTAGGCCTAGTTTAGACAAAGATTAGTTCTGGTTTAGGCCTAGTTTAGACCAAGATTTGTTCTGGTTTAGGCCTAGTTTAGACCAAGATTAGTTCTGGTTTAGGCGTAGATGAGACCAAGATTAGTTCTGGTTTAGGCCTAGTTTAGACAAAGATTAGTTCTGGTTTAAGTCTAGTTTAGACCAAGATTAGTTCTGATTTAGGCCTAGTTGAGACCAAGAATAATTCTGGTTTAGGCATAGTTTAGACCAAGATTAGTTCTGGTTGAGGCCTAGTTTAGACCAAGATTAGTTCTGGTTGAGGCCTAGTTTAGACCAAGATTAGTTCTGGTTTAGGCCTAGTTTAGACCAAGATTAGTTCTGGTTTAGGCCTAGTTTAAAACAAGATTAGTTCTGGTTGAGGCCTAGTTTAGACCAAGATTAGTTCTGGTTTAGGCGTAGATGAGACCAAGATTAGTCCTGGTTTAGGCCTAGTTTAGACTAAGATCATTTCTGGTTTAGGCCTAGTTTAGACCAAGATTAGTTCTGGTTTAGGCCTAGTTTAGACCAAGATTAGTTCTGATTTAGGCCTAGTTTAGACCAAGATTAGTTCTGGTTTAGGCCTAGTTGAGACCATGATTAGTTCTGGTTTAGGCTTAGTTTAGACCAAGATTAGTTCTGGTTTAGGCCTAGTTTAGACCAAGATTTGTTCTGGTTTAGGCCTAGTTTAGACCAAGATTAGTTCTGGTTTAGGCCTAGTTTAGACTAAGATTAGTTCTGGTTTAGGCCTAGTTTAGACCAAGATTTGTTCTGGTTTAGGCCTAGTTTAGACCAAGATTAGTTCTGGTTTAGGCCTAATTTAGACCAAGATTAGTTCTGGTTTAGGCCTAGTTTAGACCAAGATTAGTTCTGGTTTAGGCCTAGTTTAGACCATGATTAGTTCTGGTTTAGGCTTAGTTTAGACCAAGATTAGTTCTGGTTTAGGCCTAGTTTAGACCAAGATTAGTTCTGGTTTAGGCCTAGTTTAGACTAAGATTAGTTCTGGTTTAGGCCTAGTTTAGACCAAGATTAGTTCTGGTTTAGGCCTAGTTTAGACCAAGATTTGTTCTGGTTTAGGCCTAGTTTAGACCAAGAATAATTCTGGTTTAGGCCTAGTTTAGACCAAGATTAGTTCTGGTTGAGGCCTAGTTTAGACCAAGATTAGTTCTGGTTGAGGCCTAGTTTAGACCAAGATTAGTTCTGGTTTAGGCCTAGTTTATACCAAGATTAGTTCTGGTTTAGGCCTAGTTTAGACCAAGATTAGTTCTGGTTTAGGCCTAGTTTAGACTAAGATTAATTCTGGTTTAGGCCTAGTTTAGACCAAGATTAGTTCTGGTTTAGGCGTAGATGAGACCAAGATTAGTTCTGGTTTAGGCCTAGTTTAGACTAAGATTAATTCTGGTTTAGGCCTAGTTTAGACCAAGATTCTGGTTTAGGCCTAGTTTAGACCAAGATTTGTTCTGGTTTAGGCTTGGTTTAGACAAAGATTAGTTCTGGTATAAGCTTGGTTTAGACAAAGATTAGTTCTGGTATAGGCCTAGTTTAGACAAAGATTAGTTCTGGTTTAGGCCTAGTTTAGACCGAGATTTGTTCTGGTTTAGGCCTAGTTTAGACCAAGATTTGTTCTGGTTTAGGCCTAGTTTAGACCAAGATTAGTTCTGGTTTAGGCGTAGATGAGACCAAGATTAGTTCTGGTTTAGGCTTGGTTTAGACAAAGATTAGTTCTGGTATAGGCCTAGTTTAGACAAAGATTAGTTCTGGTTTAGGCCTAGTTTAGACCAAGATTTGTTCTGGTTTAGGCCTAGTTTAGACAAAGATTTGTTCTGGTTTAGGCCTAGTTTAGACCAAGATTAGTTCTGGTTTAGGCGTAGATGAGACCAAGATTAGTTCTGATTTAGGCCTAGTTTATACCAAGATTAGTTCTGGTTTAGGCCTAGTTTTGACCGAGATTAGTTCTGGTTTAGGCCTAGTTTAGACCAAGATTAGTTCTGGTTTAGGCCTAGTTTAGACCAAGATTAGTTCTGGTTTAGGCGTAGATGAGACCAAGATTAGTTCTGGTTTAGGCCTAGTTTAGACAAAGATTAGTTCTGGTTTAAGTCTAGTTTAGACCAAGATTTGTTCTGATTTAGGCCTAGTTGAGACCAAGATTAGTTCTGGTTTAGGCCTAGTTTAGACCAAGATTTGTTCTGGTTTAGGCCTAGTTTAGACCAAGATTAGTTCTGGTTTAGGCGTAGATGAGACCAAGATTAGTCCTGGTTTAGGCCTAGTTTAGACTAAGATCATTTCTGGTTTAGGCCTAGTTTAGACCAAGAATAGTTCTGGTTTAGGCCTAGTTTAGACCAAGATTAGTTCTGGTTTAGGCCTAGTTTAGACCAAGATTAGTTCTGGTTTAGGCTTAGTTTAGACCAAGATTAGTTCTGGTTTAGGCCTAGTTTATACAAAGATTAGTTCTGGTTTAGGCCTAGTTTAGACCAAGATTAGTTCTGGTTTAGGCGTAGATGAGACCAAGATTAGTTGTGGTTTAGGCCTAGTTTAGACAAAGATTAGTTCTGGTTTAGGCCTAGTTTAGACCAAGATTTGTTCTGGTTTAGGCCTAGTTTAGACCAAGATTAGTTCTGGTTTAGGCGTAGATGAGACCAAGATTAGTTCTGGTTTAGGCCTAGTTTAGACAAAGATTAGTTCTGGTTTAAGTCTAGTTTAGACCAAGATTAGTTCTGATTTAGGCCTAGTTGAGACCAAGAATAATTCTGGTTTAGGCATAGTTTAGACCAAGATTAGTTCTGGTTGAGGCCTAGTTTAGACCAAGATTAGTTCTGGTTGAGGCCTAGTTTAGACCAAGATTAGTTCTGGTTTAGGCCTAGTTTAGACCAAGATTAGTTCTGGTTTAGGCTTAGTTTAGACCAAGATTAGTTCTGGTTTAGGCCTAGTTTATACCAAGATTAGTTCTGGTTTAGGCCTAGTTTAGACCAAGATTAGTTCTGGTTTAGGCCTAGTTTAGACTAAGATTAATTCTGGTTTAGGCCTAGTTTAGACCAAGATTAGTTCTGGTTTAGGCGTAGATGAGACCAAGATTAGTTCTGGTTTAGGCCTAGTTTAGACTAAGATTAATTCTGGTTTAGGCCTAGTTTAGACCAAGATTCTGGTTTAGGCCTAGTTTAGACCAAGATTTGTTCTGGTTTAGGCGTAGATGAGACCAAGATTAGTTCTGGTTTAGGCGGAGATGAGACCAAGATTAGTTCTGGTTTAGGCGGAGATGAGACCAAGATTAGTTCTGGTTTAGGCCTAGTTTAGACTAAGATCAATTCTGGTTTAAGCCTAGTTTAGACCAAGATTAATTCTGGTTTAGGCCTAGTTTAGACCAAGATTAGTTCTGGTTTAGGCCTAGTTTAGACCAAGATTAGTTCTGGTTTAGGCCTAGTTTATACCAAGATTAGTTCTGGTTTAGGCCTAGTTTTGACCGAGATTAGTTCTGGTTTAGGCCTAGTTTAGACCAAGATTAGTTCTGGTTTAGGCCTAGTTTAGACCAAGATTAGTTCTGGTTTAGGCGTAGATGAGACCAAGATTAGTTCTGGTTTAGGCCTAGTTTAGACAAAGATTAGTTCTGGTTTAAGTCTAGTTTAGACCAAGATTAGTTCTGATTCAGGCCTAGTTGAGACCAAGATTAGTTCTGGTTTAGGCCTAGTTTAGACCAAGATTTGTTCTGGTTTAGGCCTAGTTTAGACCAAGATTAGTTCTGGTTTAGGCGTAGATGAGACCAAGATTAGTCCTGGTTTAGGCCGAGTTTAGACTAAGATCATTTCTGGTTTAGGCCTAGTTTAGACCAAGAATAGTTCTGGTTTAGGCCTAGTTTAGACCAAGATTAGTTCTGGTTTAGGCCTAGTTTAGACCAAGATTAGTTCTGGTTTAGGCTTAGTTTAGACCAAGATTAGTTCTGGTTTAGGCCAAGTTTATACAAAGATTAGTTCTGGTTTAGGCCTAGTTTAGACCAAGATTAGTTCTGGTTTAGGCGTAGATGAGACCAAGATTAGATCTGGTTTAGGTCTAGTTTAGACAAAGATTAGTTCTGGTTTAGGCCTAGTTTAGACCAAGATTTGTTCTGGTTTAGGCCTAGTTTAGACCAAGATTAGTTCTGGTTTAGGCCTAGTTTAGACCAAGATTAGTTCTGGTTTAGGCGTAGATGAGACCAAGATTAGTTCCGTTTTTTTATCTGGAGGTCTGAACATCAGCTTGATGCAGTTTTAATAACATTACCTCTAGATTAACGACACAAATATGTTACGCAACTCCAGGCGCGTAATTTCCGGGGGGGTTAGGGGGGTTATGACCCCCCCAAAAAAATCAGGTCGAGCCAATATAACCTCCCCAATAATCACAACATTGTGATGAATACAACTAGGAATTATCTTGCATGAATAACTCGTTGATTTTCTGTATTTATTTCGTTTGCCAGCAAAATAGTAATTAGTTTATTCAACCCCCCTCCCCGTCCAGAATACTTGGTATGGCCCAGTCCACTGTCTCTCCTGAGCGTTGGCTCTTTGCTGTGTGTCGCTCAGTCACTGGTGTTGTAGCGATGATAGTTAGCTGTCTCTAACATGTGCTCTTATGAAAAGAGCACCAAAGAGCCAGTCAGCATTTTTACAGTGTTGGTCAACGCCAACCCCAATGAAAAAGAAAAAAAAAGTACTGCCCAAAAGGAGGTAAACAGTCGTATTGTCAAGTTAGCTGATGATTTGACTAAATATCCAGTGTGAGGTAAAGCTAAGGAGGCTGCCACGGAATCTGTGCTGTGTGCAGCACTAATGTCAATTTACCACTGAATGCTAATTTAAGTAAGTGATGGCATTATTTACTTATCAGCCTTGCTGTTGTGCTAACACTGACACTGACACTAGCCTAGCACATAGCTTAAGCTAAGTAAATCACAGTAAAAGTATCATAATGCATTTCTAATACAGAAACTCCAAATTAGCATACTCCTTTTACAAAAGTGCATGATTCAATGTGTAAAAAAAAAAGAAAGAAAAGAAAATGGTGGAGAGTTTAACCCCCCCAATATTACACCCAAAGTTACGAAGTTACGCCCTTACATTTAGCCATCAATAGTAGGCTACTTGTACTTTCATACTGCTGTTATTAGGTAGACCAGTCGCCAAGGCAACAGAATATATATGCTTTAAGCCCAGGCTCTCGTCTGATTGGCTGATAAATGTGACATGCCTTTATGACACCCCAGCATTCTAAATGTCACTTATTTGAGCCCTGGTGTGTTTTAAGTCAGATCAACAGATGCACCGATGGAGGCAGGCGGACTGGGACAGCTCTCCAGCCTGAGACTCTTTTTCGGTAATTTATATGTCTTATATAGCATTCTTACTCACTACTGGGTTGTATCAAAACAATATGGACGCTCATTTCTGTGAAAAAGTTGACTTGTCTCTTATGGCTACATGACTTTCATCATCAGTAATGAGCATTTCTTTTTACTTTCTTTTTCTCAGTATTCTCTTAAACTTACTTTGCATCTCCACATTCTCAGGCTCCTGCTGGATACCAGTCACAGATGAGGTCTAGTCCTCCTGAAGCCCCCCTCTAACTCCTCGGTCTTAGAGGTGCTCAGCAGTGGACAGTTTGACCTTCGCTCCAACACCAAGTCTTGTACCACACTCCAGTTGCCTACCCTTTTGTGCACATCCAGCACTTCCTTTAACCACAGTGTCCTGCAAGATCTACTGTGTGTGACAAGGGTCAACAAGGTGCTAGAAGTCAGAAGGGGAGAAGATAGACAGGACAGAGGAAAAAAGTCCCACGAGGTGCATAGGAACTTTGACCACTGTCCTGAAGAAGGATGTCTTCAGCCTGGTATGCTGTGGTTTTCCTGCGGTGCAATCTGTAATCCGGGTTCATCCAAAGTAAGTCCACCCTTTTCTCTGTTTACCCCCAGGACCTGACTTAGTCCTGGTTTAAACTCGGCTTAGTCCTGGTTTGACCTGGTTTAAACTTAGTTTATCTCTGATTTAGATCTGGTTTGTTGCTGGTTAATCCCGGCTTAGTCCTGATTTATTTTTAGTCTTGTTCTGGTTTTAGGCGTGGTTTAGCCTTGGTTTAGACCTAATTTCGTTGTGGCTTAGACTTGGTGTGTTACTGGTTTTGTCCTGGTTTATTTCTGGTTTAGCTCTGTTTTTTCCTGGTTTAGTCTTGGTTTAGACCTGGTTTTGTACTGGTTTATTCCCTGTTCTTTACTGCTGCATCCCTTGCTATAGTCCTGGGTTAGTCCTGATTTAGGTTTATTTTGGCCTTTGAAAGCAATATATTTAAATTTATAGTATTTATTTATACTATAAATGCTCATATAACTCCAAGTACCTCCTGCAATGTGCTCGCGTACCCCTAGGGGTCTCCGTACCCCTGGTTGGGAAACACTGGGCTAAGTCACCTGACAAATGGTGTCTTTAGTTAGACCATAAATAAGACAAGTCAATTAGCCAGGCGCGTAATTTCTGGGAGGGTTAGGGGGGTTATGATCCCCCCAAAAAAATCAGGTCGAGCCAATACAACCTCCCCAATAATCACAACATTGTGATGAATACAACTAGGAATTATCTTGCATGAATAACTCGTTGATTTTCTGTATTCTGGTTTAGGTGTAGATGAGACCAAGATTAATTCTGGTTTAGGCCTAGTTTAGACCAAGATTAGTTCTGGTTTAGGCGTAGATGAGACCAAGATTAGTTCTGGTTTAGGCCTAGTTTATACCAAGATTAGTTCTGGTTTAGGCCTAGTTTTGACCAAGATTAGTTCTGGTTTAGGCCTAGTTTAGACCAAGATTAGTTCTGGTTTAGGCCTAGTTTAGACCAAGATTAGTTCTGGTTTAGGCCTAGTTTAGACTAAGATTAATTCTGGTTTAGGCCTAGTTTAGACCAAGATTAGTTCTGGTTTAGGCGTAGATGAGATCAAGATTAGTCTTGGTTTAGGCCTAGTTTATACCAAGATTAGTTCTGGTTTAGGCCTAGTTTTGACCAAGATTAGTTCTGGTTTAGGCCTAGTTTAGACCAAGATTAGTTCTGGTTTAGGCCTAGTTTAGACCAAGATTAGATCTGGTTTAGGCCTAGTTTAGACCAAGATTAGTTCTGGTTTAGGCGTAGATGAGATCAAGATTAGTCTTGGTTTAGGCCTAGTTTATACCAAGATTAGTTCTGGTTTAGGCCTAGTTTAGACCAAGATTAGTTCTGGTTTAGGCCTAGTTTAGACCAAGATTAGTTCTGGTTTAGGCCTAGTTTAGACTAAGATTAATTCTGGTTTAGGCCTAGTTTAGACCAAGATTAGTTCTGGTTTAGGCGTAGATGAGATCAAGATTAGTCTTGGTTTAGGCCTAGTTTATACCAAGATTAGTTCTGGTTTAGGTCTAGTTTAGACTAAGATTAATTCTGGTTTAGGCCTAGTTTAGACCAAGATTAATTCTGGTTTAGGCCTAGTTTAGACCAAGATTAGTTCTGGTTTAGGCGTAGATGAGACCAAGATTAGTTTTGGTTTAGGCCTAGTTTATACCAAGATTAGTTCTGGTTTAGGCCTAGTTTTGACCAAGATTAGTTCTGGTTTAGGCCTAGTTTAGACCAAGATTAGTTCTGGTTTAGGCCTAGTTTAGACCAAGATTAGTTCTGGTTTAGGCCTAGTTTAGACCAAGATTAGTTCTGGTTTAGGCCTAGTTTAGACCAAGATTAGTTCTGGTTTAGGCCTAGTTTAGACCAAGATTAGTTCTGGTTTAGGCGTAGATGAGACCAAGATTAGTCTTGGTTTAGGCCTAGTTTAGACTAAGATCATTTCTGGTTTAGGCCTAGTTTAGACCAAGATTAATTCTGGTTTAGGCCTAGTTTAGACCAAGATTAGTTCCGGTTTAAGCCTAGTTTAGACCAAGATTAATTCTGGTTTAGGCCTAGTTTAGACAAAGATTAGTTCCGTTTTTTTATCTGGAGGTCTGAACATCAGCTTGATGCAGTTTTAATAACATTACCTCTAGATTAACGACACAAATATGTTACGCAACTCCAGGCGCGTAATTTCCGGGGGGGTTAGGGGGGTTATGACCCCCCCAAAAAAATCAGGTCGAGCCAATATAACCTCCCCAATAATCACAACATTGTGATGAATACAACTAGGAATTATCTTGCACGAATAACTCGTTGATTTTCTGTATTTATTTCGTTTGCCAGCAAAATAGTAATTAGTTTATTCAACCCCCCTCCCCGTCCAGAATACTTAATATAAATGCTCATATAACTCCAAGTACCTCCTGCAATGTGCTCGCGTACCCCTAGGGGTCTCCGTACCCCTGGTTGGGAAACACTGGGCTAAGTCACCTGACAAATGGTGTCTTTAGTTAGACCATAAATAAGACAAGTCAATTAGCCAGGCGCGTAATTTCTGGGAGGGTTAGGGGGGTTATGATCCCCCCAAAAAAATCAGGTCGAGCCAATACAACCTCCCCAATAATCACAACATTGTGATGAATACAACTAGGAATTATCTTGCATGAATAACTCGTTGATTTTCTGTATTCTGGTTTAGGTGTAGATGAGACCAAGATTAATTCTGGTTTAGGCCTAGTTTAGACCAAGATTAGTTCTGGTTTAGGCGTAGATGAGACCAAGATTAGTTCTGGTTTAGGCCTAGTTTATACCAAGATTAGTTCTGGTTTAGGCCTAGTTTTGACCAAGATTAGTTCTGGTTTAGGCCTAGTTTAGACCAAGATTAGTTCTGGTTTAGGCCTAGTTTAGACCAAGATTAGTTCTGGTTTAGGCCTAGTTTAGACTAAGATTAATTCTGGTTTAGGCCTAGTTTAGACCAAGATTAGTTCTGGTTTAGGCGTAGATGAGATCAAGATTAGTCTTGGTTTAGGCCTAGTTTATACCAAGATTAGTTCTGGTTTAGGCCTAGTTTTGACCAAGATTAGTTCTGGTTTAGGCCTAGTTTAGACCAAGATTAGTTCTGGTTTAGGCCTAGTTTAGACCAAGATTAGATCTGGTTTAGGCCTAGTTTAGACCAAGATTAGTTCTGGTTTAGGCCTAGTTTAGACCAAGATTTGTTCTGGTTTAGGCCTAGTTTAGACCAAGATTAGTTCTGGTTTAGGCGTAGATGAGACCAAGATTAGTCCTGGTTTAGGCCTAGTTTAGACTAAGATCATTTCTGGTTTAGGCCTAGTTTAGACCAAGAATAGTTCTGGTTTAGGCCTAGTTTAGACCAAGATTAGTTCTGGTTTAGGCCTAGTTTAGACCAAGATTAGTTCTGGTTTAGGCTTAGTTTAGACCAAGATTAGTTCTGGTTTAGGCCTAGTTTATACAAAGATTAGTTCTGGTTTAGGCCTAGTTTAGACCAAGATTAGTTCTGGTTTAGGCGTAGATGAGACCAAGATTAGATCTGGTTTAGGTCTAGTTTAGACAAAGATTAGTTCTGGTTTAGGCCTAGTTTAGACCAAGATTTGTTCTGGTTTAGGCCTAGTTTAGACCAAGATTAGTTCTGGTTTAGGCCTAGTTTAGACCAAGATTAGTTCTGGTTTAGGCGTAGATGAGACCAAGATTAGTTCTGGTTTAGGCCTAGTTTAGACCAAGATTAGTTTTGGTTTAGGCCTAGTTTAGACCAAGATTAGTTCTGGTTTAGGCCTAGTTTGGACCAAGATTAGTTCTGGTTTAGGCTTAGTTTAGACCAAGATTAGTTCTGATTTAGGCCTAGTTTATACCAAGATTAGTTCTGGTTTAGGCCTCGTTTTGACCGAGATTAGTTCTGGTTTAGGCCTAGTTTAGACCAAGATTAGTTCTGGTTCAGGCCTAGTTTAGACCAAGATTAGTTCTGGTTCAGGCCTAGTTTAGACTAAGATTAATTCTGGTTTAGGCCTAGTTTAGACCAAGATTAGTTTTGGTTTAGGCCTAGTTTAGACCAAGATTAGTTCTGATTTAGGCCTAGTTTAGACAAAGATTTGTTCTGGTTTAGGCCTAGTTTAGACCAAGATTAGTTCTGGTTTAGGCGTAGATGAGACCAAGATTAGTCCTGGTTTAGGCCTAGTTTAGACTAAGATCATTTCTGGTTTAGGCCTAGTTTAGACCAAGATTAATTCTGGTTTAGGCCTAGTTTAGACCAAGATTAGTTCCGGTTTAAGCCTAGTTTAGACCAAGATTAATTCTGGTTTAGGCCTAGTTTAGACAAAGATTAGTTCCGTTTTTTTATCTGGAGGTCTGAACATCAGCTTGATGCAGTTTTAATAACATTACCTCTAGATTAACGACACAAATATGTTACGCAACTCCAGGCGCGTAATTTCCGGGGGGGTTAGGGGGGTTATGACCCCCCCAAAAAAATCAGGTCGAGCCAATATAACCTCCCCAATAATCACAACATTGTGATGAATACAACTAGGAATTATCTTGCATGAATAACTCGTTGATTTTCTGTATTTATTTCGTTTGCCAGCAAAATAGTAATTAGTTTATTCAACCCCCCTCCCCGTCCAGAATACTTGGTATGGCCCAGTCCACTGTCTCTCCTGAGCGTTGGCTCGTTTGCTGTGTGTCGCTCAGTCACTGGTGTTGTAGCGATGATAGTTAGCTGTCTCTAACATGTGCTCTTATGAAAAGAGCACCAAAGAGCCAGTCAGCATTTTTACAGTGTTGGTCAACGCCAACCCCAATGAAAAAGAAAAAAAAAGTACTGCCCAAAAGGAGGTAAACAGTCGTATTGTCAAGTTAGCTGATGATTTGACTAAATATCCAGTGTGAGGTAAAGCTAAGGAGGCTGCCACGGAATCTGTGCTGTGTGCAGCACTAATGTCAATTTACCACTGAATGCTAATTTAAGTAAGTGATGGCATTATTTACTTATCAGCCTTGCTGTTGTGCTAACACTGACACTGACACTAGCCTAGCACATAGCTTAAGCTAAGTAAATCACAGTAAAAGTATCATAATGCATTTCTAATACAGAAACTCCAAATTAGCATACTCCTTTTACAAAAGTGCATGATTCAATGTGTAAAAAAAAAAGAAAGAAAAGAAAATGGTGGAGAGTTTAACCCCCCCAATATTACACCCAAAGTTACGAAGTTACGCCCTTACATTTAGCCATCAATAGTAGGCTACTTGTACTTTCATACTGCTGTTATTAGGTAGACCAGTCGCCAAGGCAACAGAATATATATGCTTTAAGCCCAGGCTCTCGTCTGATTGGCTGATAAATGTGACATGCCTTTATGACACCCCAGCATTCTAAATGTCACTTATTTGAGCCCTGGTGTGTTTTAAGTCAGATCAACAGATGCACCGATGGAGGCAGGCGGACTGGGACAGCTCTCCAGCCTGAGACTCTTTTTCGGTAATTTATATGTCTTATATAGCATTCTTACTCACTACTGGGTTGTATCAAAACAATATGGACGCTCATTTCTGTGAAAAAGTTGACTTGTCTCTTATGGCTACATGACTTTCATCATCAGTAATGAGCATTTCTTTTTACTTTCTTTTTCTCAGTATTCTCTTAAACTTACTTTGCATCTCCACATTCTCAGGCTCCTGCTGGATACCAGTCACAGATGAGGTCTAGTCCTCCTGAAGCCCCCCTCTAACTCCTCGGTCTTAGAGGTGCTCAGCAGTGGACAGTTTGACCTTCGCTCCAACACCAAGTCTTGTACCACACTCCAGTTGCCTACCCTTTTGTGCACATCCAGCACTTCCTTTAACCACAGTGTCCTGCAAGATCTACTGTGTGTGACAAGGGTCAACAAGGTGCTAGAAGTCAGAAGGGGAGAAGATAGACAGGACAGAGGAAAAAAGTCCCACGAGGTGCATAGGAACTTTGACCACTGTCCTGAAGAAGGATGTCTTCAGCCTGGTATGCTGTGGTTTTCCTGCGGTGCAATCTGTAATCCGGGTTCATCCAAAGTAAGTCCACCCTTTTCTCTGTTTACCCCCAGGACCTGACTTAGTCCTGGTTTAAACTCGGCTTAGTCCTGGTTTGACCTGGTTTAAACTTAGTTTATCTCTGATTTAGATCTGGTTTGTTGCTGGTTAATCCCGGCTTAGTCCTGATTTATTTTTAGTCTTGTTCTGGTTTTAGGCGTGGTTTAGCCTTGGTTTAGACCTAATTTCGTTGTGGCTTAGACTTGGTGTGTTACTGGTTTTGTCCTGGTTTATTTCTGGTTTAGCTCTGTTTTTTCCTGGTTTAGTCTTGGTTTAGACCTGGTTTTGTACTGGTTTATTCCCTGTTCTTTACTGCTGCATCCCTTGCTATAGTCCTGGGTTAGTCCTGATTTAGGTTTATTTTGGCCTTTGAAAGCAATATATTTAAATTTATAGTATTTATTTATACTATAAATGCTCATATAACTCCAAGTACCTCCTGCAATGTGCTCGCGTACCCCTAGGGGTCTCCGTACCCCTGGTTGGGAAACACTGGGCTAAGTCACCTGACAAATGGTGTCTTTAGTTAGACCATAAATAAGACAAGTCAATTAGCCAGGCGCGTAATTTCTGGGAGGGTTAGGGGGGTTATGATCCCCCCAAAAAAATCAGGTCGAGCCAATACAACCTCCCCAATAATCACAACATTGTGATGAATACAACTAGGAATTATCTTGCATGAATAACTCGTTGATTTTCTGTATTCTGGTTTAGGTGTAGATGAGACCAAGATTAATTCTGGTTTAGGCCTAGTTTAGACCAAGATTAGTTCTGGTTTAGGCGTAGATGAGACCAAGATTAGTTCTGGTTTAGGCCTAGTTTATACCAAGATTAGTTCTGGTTTAGGCCTAGTTTTGACCAAGATTAGTTCTGGTTTAGGCCTAGTTTAGACCAAGATTAGTTCTGGATTTAGGCCTAGTTTAGACCAAGATTAGTTCTGGTTTAGGCCTAGTTTAGACTAAGATTAATTCTGGTTTAGGCCTAGTTTAGACCAAGATTAGTTCTGGTTTAGGCGTAGATGAGATCAAGATTAGTCTTGGTTTAGGCCTAGTTTATACCAAGATTAGTTCTGGTTTAGGCCTAGTTTTGACCAAGATTAGTTCTGGTTTAGGCCTAGTTTAGACCAAGATTAGTTCTGGTTTAGGCCTAGTTTAGACCAAGATTAGATCTGGTTTAGGCCTAGTTTAGACCAAGATTAGTTCTGGTTTAGGCGTAGATGAGATCAAGATTAGTCTTGGTTTAGGCCTAGTTTATACCAAGATTAGTTCTGGTTTAGGCCTAGTTTAGACCAAGATTAGTTCTGGTTTAGGCCTAGTTTAGACTAAGATTAATTCTGGTTTAGGCCTAGTTTAGACTAAGATTAGTTCTGGTTTAGGCGTAGATGAGATCAAGATTAGTCTTGGTTTAGGCCTAGTTTATACCAAGATTAGTTCTGGTTTAGGCCTAGTTTAGACTAAGATTAATTCTGGTTTAGGCCTAGTTTAGACCAAGATTAATTCTGGTTTAGGCCTAGTTTAGACCAAGATTAGTTCTGGTTTAGGCGTAGATGAGACCAAGATTAGTTCTGGTTTAGGCCTAGTTTATACCAAGATTAGTTCTGGTTTAGGCCTAGTTTAGACCAAGATTAGTTCTGGTTTAGGCCTAGTTTAGACCAAGATTAGTTCTGGTTTAGGCCTAGTTTAGACCAAGATTAGTTCTGGTTTAGGCCTAGTTTAGACTAAGATTAATTCTGGTTTAGGCCTAGTTTAGACCAAGATTAGTTCTGGTTTAGGCGTAGATGAGATCAAGATTAGTCTTGGTTTAGGCCTAGTTTATACCAAGATTAGTTCTGGTTTAGGCCTAGTTTAGACCAAGATTAGTTCTGGTTTAGGCCTAGTTTAGACCAAGATTAGTTCTGGTTTAGGCCTAGTTTAGACTAAGATTAATTCTGGTTTAGGCCTAGTTTAGACCAAGATTAGTTCTGGTTTAGGCGTAGATGAGATCAAGATTAGTCTTGGTTTAGGCCTAGTTTATACCAAGATTAGTTCTGGTTTAGGTCTAGTTTAGACTAAGATTAATTCTGGTTTAGGCCTAGTTTAGACCAAGATTAATTCTGGTTTAGGCCTAGTTTAGACCAAGATTAGTTCTGGTTTAGGCGTAGATGAGACCAAGATTAGTTTTGGTTTAGGCCTAGTTTATACCAAGATTAGTTCTGGTTTAGGCCTAGTTTTGACCAAGATTAGTTCTGGTTTAGGCCTAGTTTAGACCAAGATTAGTTCTGGTTTAGGCCTAGTTTAGACCAAGATTAGTTCTGGTTTAGGCCTAGTTTAGACCAAGATTAGTTCTGGTTTAGGCCTAGTTTAGACCAAGATTAGTTCTGGTTTAGGCCTAGTTTAGACCAAGATTAGTTCTGGTTTAGGCGTAGATGAGACCAAGATTAGTCTTGGTTTAGGCCTAGTTTAGACTAAGATCATTTCTGGTTTAGGCCTAGTTTAGACCAAGATTAATTCTGGTTTAGGCCTAGTTTAGACCAAGATTAGTTCCGGTTTAAGCCTAGTTTAGACCAAGATTAATTCTGGTTTAGGCCTAGTTTAGACAAAGATTAGTTCCGTTTTTTTATCTGGAGGTCTGAACATCAGCTTGATGCAGTTTTAATAACATTACCTCTAGATTAACGACACAAATATGTTACGCAACTCCAGGCGCGTAATTTCCGGGGGGGTTAGGGGGGTTATGACCCCCCCAAAAAAATCAGGTCGAGCCAATATAACCTCCCCAATAATCACAACATTGTGATGAATACAACTAGGAATTATCTTGCACGAATAACTCGTTGATTTTCTGTATTTATTTCGTTTGCCAGCAAAATAGTAATTAGTTTATTCAACCCCCCTCCCCGTCCAGAATACTTAATATAAATGCTCATATAACTCCAAGTACCTCCTGCAATGTGCTCGCGTACCCCTAGGGGTCTCCGTACCCCTGGTTGGGAAACACTGGGCTAAGTCACCTGACAAATGGTGTCTTTAGTTAGACCATAAATAAGACAAGTCAATTAGCCAGGCGCGTAATTTCTGGGAGGGTTAGGGGGGTTATGATCCCCCCAAAAAAATCAGGTCGAGCCAATACAACCTCCCCAATAATCACAACATTGTGATGAATACAACTAGGAATTATCTTGCATGAATAACTCGTTGATTTTCTGTATTCTGGTTTAGGTGTAGATGAGACCAAGATTAATTCTGGTTTAGGCCTAGTTTAGACCAAGATTAGTTCTGGTTTAGGCGTAGATGAGACCAAGATTAGTTCTGGTTTAGGCCTAGTTTATACCAAGATTAGTTCTGGTTTAGGCCTAGTTTTGACCAAGATTAGTTCTGGTTTAGGCCTAGTTTAGACCAAGATTAGTTCTGGTTTAGGCCTAGTTTAGACCAAGATTAGTTCTGGTTTAGGCCTAGTTTAGACTAAGATTAATTCTGGTTTAGGCCTAGTTTAGACCAAGATTAGTTCTGGTTTAGGCGTAGATGAGATCAAGATTAGTCTTGGTTTAGGCCTAGTTTATACCAAGATTAGTTCTGGTTTAGGCCTAGTTTTGACCAAGATTAGTTCTGGTTTAGGCCTAGTTTAGACCAAGATTAGTTCTGGTTTAGGCCTAGTTTAGACCAAGATTAGATCTGGTTTAGGCCTAGTTTAGACCAAGATTAGTTCTGGTTTAGGCGTAGATGAGATCAAGATTAGTCTTGGTTTAGGCCTAGTTTATACCAAGATTAGTTCTGGTTTAGGCCTAGTTTAGACCAAGATTAGTTCTGGTTTAGGCCTAGTTTAGACTAAGATTAATTCTGGTTTAGGCCTAGTTTAGACTAAGATTAGTTCTGGTTTAGGCGTAGATGAGATCAAGATTAGTCTTGGTTTATGCCTAGTTTATACCAAGATTAGTTCTGGTTTAGGTCTAGTTTAGACTAAGATTAATTCTGGTTTAGGCCTAGTTTAGACCAAGATTAATTCTGGTTTAGGCCTAGTTTAGACCAAGATTAGTTCTGGTTTAGGCGTAGATGAGACCAAGATTAGTTCTGGTTTAGGCCTAGTTTATACCAAGATTAGTTCTGGTTTAGGCCTAGTTTAGACCAAGATTAGTTCTGGTTTAGGCCTAGTTTAGACCAAGATTAGTTCTGGTTTAGGCCTAGTTTAGACCAAGATTAGTTCTGGTTTAGGCCTAGTTTAGACTAAGATTAATTCTGGTTTAGGCCTAGTTTAGACCAAGATTAGTTCTGGTTTAGGCGTAGATGAGATCAAGATTAGTCTTGGTTTAGGCCTAGTTTATACCAAGATTAGTTCTGGTTTAGGCCTAGTTTAGACCAAGATTAGTTCTGGTTTAGGCCTAGTTTAGACCAAGATTAGTTCTGGTTTAGGCCTAGTTTAGACTAAGATTAATTCTGGTTTAGGCCTAGTTTAGACCAAGATTAGTTCTGGTTTAGGCGTAGATGAGATCAAGATTAGTCTTGGTTTAGGCCTAGTTTATACCAAGATTAGTTCTGGTTTAGGTCTAGTTTAGACTAAGATTAATTCTGGTTTAGGCCTAGTTTAGACCAAGATTAATTCTGGTTTAGGCCTAGTTTAGACCAAGATTAGTTCTGGTTTAGGCGTAGATGAGACCAAGATTAGTTTTGGTTTAGGCCTAGTTTATACCAAGATTAGTTCTGGTTTAGGCCTAGTTTTGACCAAGATTAGTTCTGGTTTAGGCCTAGTTTAGACCAAGATTAGTTCTGGTTTAGGCCTAGTTTAGACCAAGATTAGTTCTGGTTTAGGCCTAGTTTAGACCAAGATTAGTTCTGGTTTAGGCCTAGTTTAGACCAAGATTAGTTCTGGTTTAGGCCTAGTTTAGACCAAGATTAGTTCTGGTTTAGGCGTAGATGAGATCAAGATTAGTCTTGGTTTAGGCCTAGTTTAGACTAAGATCATTTCTGGTTTAGGCCTAGTTTAGACCAAGATTAATTCTGGTTTAGGCCTAGTTTAGACCAAGATTAGTTCCGGTTTAAGCCTAGTTTAGACCAAGATTAATTCTGGTTTAGGCCTAGTTTAGACAAAGATTAGTTCCGTTTTTTTATCTGGAGGTCTGAACATCAGCTTGATGCAGTTTTAATAACATTACCTCTAGATTAACGACACAAATATGTTACGCAACTCCAGGCGCGTAATTTCCGGGGGGGTTAGGGGGGTTATGACCCCCCCAAAAAAATCAGGTCGAGCCAATATAACCTCCCCAATAATCACAACATTGTGATGAATACAACTAGGAATTATCTTGCATGAATAACTCGTTGATTTTCTGTATTTATTTCGTTTGCCAGCAAAATAGTAATTAGTTTATTCAACCCCCCTCCCCGTCCAGAATACTTGGTATGGCCCAGTCCACTGTCTCTCCTGAGCGTTGGCTGTTTGCTGTGTGTCGCTCAGTCACTGGTGTTGTAGCGGTGATAGTTAGCTGTCTCTAACATGTGCTCTTATGAAAAGAGCACCAAAGAGCCAGTCAGCATTTTTACAGTGTTGGTCAACGCCAACCCCAATGAAAAAGAAAAAAAAAGTACTGCCCAAAAGGAGGTAAACAGTCGTATTGTCAAGTTAGCTGATGATTTGACTAAATATCCAGTGTGAGGTAAAGCTAAGGAGGCTGCCACGGAATCTGTGCTGTGTGCAGCACTAATGTCAATTTACCACTGAATGCTAATTTAAGTAAGTGATGGCATTATTTACTTATCAGCCTTGCTGTTGTGCTAACACTGACACTGACACTAGCCTAGCACATAGCTGAAGCTAAGTAAATCACAGTAAAAGTATCATAATGCATTTCTAATACAGAAACTCCAAATTAGCATACTCCTTTTACAAAAGTGCATGATTCAATGTGTAAAAAAAAAGAAAGAAAAGAAAATGGTGGAGAGTTTAACCCCCCCAATATTACACCCAAAGTTACGAAGTTACGCCCTTACATTTAGCCATCAATAGTAGGCTACTTGTACTTTCATACTGCTGTTATTAGGTAGACCAGTCGCCAAGGCAACAGAATATATATGCTTTAAGCCCAGGCTCTCGTCTGATTGGCTGATAAATGTGACATGCCTTTATGACACCCCAGCATTCTAAATGTCACTTATTTGAGCCCTGGTGTGTTTTAAGTCAGATCAACAGATGCACCGATGGAGGCAGGCGGACTGGGACAGCTCTCCAGCCTGAGACTCTTTTTCGGTAGGGATGCACCGATACCACTTTTTTTCAAACCGATACGAGTACGAGTACTTCCATTTGAGTACTCGCCGATACCGAGTACCGATACGAGTACTTATATAGGGGTAACTTTATAGTTTATACAGTCACACTACTATATCGCATTCCTCCCATACTGTGTCGTCTTTTTGCCGTCTATCCCCGCTCTGCGATGCTAAGTTATTTTTACAACAGAGTGGTTTGAACACAGCTAACCATGGCTAAAATTTGCTCAACATGGACATGTTATACCTCATTTTAAAGCTTAGATTCTCCTCTATCCAGTCGCTAAAATCATTTTAAAGACAGATTGAGCATCTGCGCATAAACAGCGGAGATTCGCAAGACATACAGCAGCTAACACAGCAGCTAACACAATTAGCAACGGTACTTATGTTTTATCAGACAACAGCTGCTTCACACTCCGCGCTTATATCATTTTCGGGACAACTAGGACAACAAAAGGACAACTGCTTAAGTTTCAGGACTCACGTATGATTTGGGATGTCTGGTTGAGCAGAATGTAGAGTCAGCTTTGCTTTTATCTCCATACAGTTCACTTTGAAATCCTTCCACTCGTTCTCACTGCTCAGCTGAGAGGGGAATGTCACGTGACAGTGCTGTAAAGTGGTATCGGTTGTTGGTATCGGCCCACTTTTATGAATACGAGTACGATTACTTGGACATGGTATCGGTACCGATACCTGATACTGGTATCAGTATCGGTGCATCCCTATTTTTCGGTAATTTAGGAATAAGAATAAGAATAAGAAAACCTTTATTAGTCCCTCAGTGGGGAAATTGCATTGTTGCAACAGCATAAGTACAGCACACAGTGGTATCACACAAGAGCACACAGTGTAATTTATATGTCTTATATAGCATTCTTACTCACTACTGGGTTGTATCAAAACAATATGGACGCTCATTACTGTGAAAAAGTTGACTTGTCTCTTATGGCTACATGACTTTCATCATCAGTAATGAGCATTTCTTTTTACTTTCTTTTTCTCAGTATTCTCTTAAACTTACTTTGCATCTCCACATTCTCAGGCTCCTGCTGGATACCAGTCACAGATGAGGTCTAGTCCTCCTGAAGCCCCCCTCTAACTCCTCGGTCTTAGAGGTGCTCAGTAGTGGACAGTTTGACCTTCGCTCCAACACCAAGTCTTGTACCACACTCCAGTTGCCTACCCTTTTGTGCACATCCAGCACTTCCTTTAACCACAGTGTCCTGCAAGATCTACTGTGTGTGACAAGGGTCAACAAGGTGCTAGAAGTCAGAAGGGGAGAAGATAGACAGGACAGAGGAAAAGAGTCCCACGAGGTGCACAGGAACTTTGACCACTGTCCTGAAGAAGGATGTCTTCAGCCTGGTATGCTGTGGTTTTCCTGCGGTGCAATCTGTAATCCGGGTTCATCCAAAGTAAGTCCACCCTTTTCTCTGTTTACCCCCAGGACCTGACTTAGTCCTGGTTATGTTAAGTAATGATGGCTTTATCTAGTTTCTTGATGTACCTGTTGCTTTGGTTTAGGCCTAGTTTAAACCAAGATTAGTTCTGGTTTAGGCCTAGTTTAGACCAAGATTAGTTCTGGTTTAGGCCTAGTTTAGACACAGATTAAAAGCTTTTTCTGCATCTAGTTAAACTATTTTTTTAGTTTTTTTGTTGTATGTGTGAATACTGTGTTAAGTGAAAAAGTGTGCAGGTGTTGTTTGATGAGTGTCTACCTTTGATGAAGCCTGATTGCTCTGGATGTTATTATGGATGGTATGACTTTTTCAATTGGATGTGATAGTGCTTTGGTTATCATTTTCAGGTCAACATAGATGAGGGAGATGGGGCGGTAACCTCAAGGCAATGTCTGATCTTTATTGGGTTTAAAAATGTGTAATATGATAGCATTATTTATATGGATGGGCAATCTTGATGTTTCTTTTATTTCAACTGTAAGTCTATGGAACAAAATGTTTGTATAATTCAGCAGTTAAGCTATCGGCTCCAGGTGTTTTTTTATGGAGCATTAATTTAAGTCCAGTATGAAGTTAATTGTTGGTTATGATCCAAGCATGGTGATTTGGCCCGGTGAGAGTTTTGGACAATTGATACTGTTTAGAAATGTGTTTAAGGCTGTGTGTGGGAAAGAGACTGTGTGGGACTGGGACTTTGTGGGAATGAGACTGTGTGGAACTGGGACTGTTTGGGACAGGGACTTGTGAGATTGAGACTGTGTGGGACTGTGACTGTGTGGGACAGGTACTTTTTGAGACTAAGAATATGTGGGACCGGAACTGTGTGGAACTGAGATTTTGTGAGCCTGAGACTATGTGGGACTGGGAATGTGTGGGACTGGGACTTTGTAAGACTGAGAATGTGTGGGACTGGGAATTTGTAAGACTGAGAATGTGTGGGACTGGGACTGTGTGGGACAAGGACTTTGTGAGACTGAGCCTGTGTGGGACTGAGAATGTGTGGGACTGAGACTTTGTAGGACTGGGACTGTGTGGGTCTGAGATTTTGTGCGACTGAGTCTTTGTGGGACTGATACTGTGTGAGACTGGGACTTTATGGGACTAGGACTTTGTGGGACTGGGACTGTGTGGGACAGGGACTTTGTGAGACTGAGTCTTTGTCGGACTGGGACTGTGTGGGTTTGAGATTGTGTGGGACTGGGACTTTGTGAGACTGGGACTTTATGGGACTAGGATTTTGTGGGAATGAGACTTCTTGAGACTAAGACTATGTGGGACTGCGTTTTTGTGGGACTGGGACTTTTTGAGACTGAGATTGTGTGGGACTGGGACTTTGTGGTTCTGGGACTTTGTGGGACTGGGACTTTGTGGGACTTAAACTGTGTGTAACTGAGACTGTGTGGGACTGGGACTTTATGCGACTGAGTCTTTGTCGGACTGAGACTGTGTGAGACTGGGACTGTGTGGGACTGAGATTTTGTAGGACTGAGACTGTGTGGGACTGGGACTTTGCGAGACAGGGACTGTGTGGGACTGGGACTTTGTGGGACTTGGACTGTGAAACTGAGACTGTGTGGGACTGCGTTTTTCTGGGACTGAGACTTTTTGAGACTGAGATTGTGTGGGACTGGGACTTTGTGGGACTGAGAGTTTGTGCGACTGAGACTTTGTGGGACTGAGACATTGTGCGACTGAGACTGTGTGGGATGGAGACTGTGTGGAATTGAGATTGTGTGGGACAGAGACTTTGTGAGACTACGACTAAGTGGGACCGGATCTGTGTGGAACTGAGATTTTGTGGGACTGGGAATGTGAGGGACTGGGACTGTGTGGGACTGTGACTGTGTGGGACTGGGACTGTGTGGGACTGGGACTTTGTGGGACTGGGACTTTGTGGGACTTAAACTGTGTGTAACTGAGACTGTGTGGGACTGGGACTTAGTGGGACTGAGACTGTGTGGGACTAGGACTGTGTGGGACTGGGACTGTGTGGGACAGGGACTTTGTGAGACTGAGGCTGTGTGGGACTGGGACTGTGTGGGACTGGGACTTTGTGAAACAGGGACTGTGTGGGACTGGGACTTTGTGAGACTGGGACTTTATGGGACTAGGATTTTGTGGGACTGAGACTTCTTGAGACTAAGACTATGTGGGACTGCGTTTTTGTGGGACTGGGACTTTTTGAGACTGAGATTGTGTGGACTTGGGAATTTGTGGGACTGGGACTTTGTGCGACTGAGACTTTGTGGGACTGAGAGTGTGTGGGACTGAGAAATTGTGCGACTGAGACTGTTTGGGACTGAGACTTTGTAAGACTTAGACTTTGTGGGACTGAGAGTGTATGGGACTGAGACATTGTGCGACTGAGTCTTTGTGGGACTGAGACTTTGTGGGACTGTGAGTGTGTGGGACTGGGACTGTGTGGGACTGAGACTTTGTAGGACTGATACTTTGTAGGACTGAGACTGTGTAGGACTGACACTGTGTGGGACTGAGACTTTGTGAGACAGGGACTGTGTGGGACTGGGACTTTGTGAGACTCTGACTTTATGGGACTAGGAATTTGTGGGACTGAGACTTCTTGAGACTAAAACTATGTGGGATGAGACTTTGTGCGACTGAGACTTTGTGGGACTGAGACTGTGCGACTGAGACTTTGTGCGACTGAGACTTTGTGGGACTGAGACTTTGTGAGACTGAGACTTTGTGGGACTGAGACTTTGTGCGACTGAGACTGTGTGGGATGGAGACTGTGTGGGATTGAGATTGTGTAGGACAGGGACTTTTTGAGACTACGACTAAGTGGGACCGGAACTGTGTGGAACTGAGATTTTGTGAGACTTGAGACTTTGTGGGACTGGGAATGTGAGGGACTGGGACTGTGTGGGACTGTGACTGTGTGGGACTGTGACTGTGTGGGACTGGGACTGTGTGGGACTGGGACTTTGTGGGACTTAAACTGTGTGTAACTGAGACTGTGTGGGACTGGGACTTAGTAGGACTGAGACTGTGTGAGACTAGAACTGTGGGACTGAGAGTGTGTGGGACTGAGACATTGTGCGACTGAGTCTTTGTGGGACTAAGACTGTGTGGGACTGGGACTTTGTGCGACTGAGACTGTTTGGGACTGAGACTTTGTAAGACTTAGACTTTGTGGGACTGAGAGTGTATGGGACTGAGACATTGTGCGACTGAGTCTTTGTGGGACTGAGACTTTGTGGGACTGTGAGTGTGTGGGACTGGGACTGTGTGGGACTGAGACTTTGTGAGACAGGGACTGTGTGGGACTGGGACTTTGTGAGACTCTGACTTTATGGGACTAGGAATTTGTGGGACTGAGACTTCTTGAGACTAAAACTATGTGGGATGAGACTTTGTGCGACTGAGACTTTGTGGGACTGAGACTGTGCGACTGAGACTTTGTGCGACTGAGACTTTGTGTGACTGAGACTTTGTGGGACTGAGACTTTGTGAGACTGAGACTTTGTGCGACTGAGACTTTGTGCGACTGAGACTTTGTGGGACTGAGACTTTGTGCGACTGAGACTGTGTGGGATGGAGACTGTGTGGGATTGAGAATGTGTGGGACAGGGACTTTTTGAGACTACGATTAAGTGGGACCGGAACTGTGTGGAACTGAGATTTTGTAAGACTTGAGACTTTGTGGGACTGTGACTGTGTGGGACTGGGACTGTGTGGGACTGGGACTTAGTAGGACTGAGACTGTGTGGGACTAGGACTGTGGGACTGGGACTGTGTGGGACTGGGACTTTGTGGGACTGGGACTGTGTGGGACTGGGACTGTGTGGGACTGGGACTGTGTGGGACTGAGATTTTGTAGGACTGAGACTGTGTGGGACTGGGACTTTGTGAGACTGGGACTTTATGGGTCTAGGATTTTGTGGGACTGAGACTTAGTAGGACTGAGACTGTGTGGGACTGGGACTGTGTGGGACTGAGATTTTGTAGGACTGAGACTGTGTGGGACTGGGACTTTGTGAGACTGAGACTTTATGGGTCTAGGATTTTGTGGGACTGTGTGGGACTGAGACTTCTTGAGACTGAGACTTTGTGGTACTGAGACTTTGTGTGACTGAGATTTTGTGTGACTGAGATTTTGTGCGACTGAGACTTTGTGCGACTGAGAGTTTGTGCGACTGAGATTTTGTGCGACTGAGACGTTGTGCGACTGAGATTTTGTGCGACTGAAACTTTGTGCGACTGAGACTTTGTGCAACTGAGATTTTGTGCGACTGAGACTTTGTGCGACTGAGACTTTTATTACTCCGGTCAAAAAACTCCTATTACCAAAAATATTACTCCAGTCAAAATACTCTTCCTTCTAAAAATGAGTTCATTTGACTAAAAATACTCTTACTCCTAAAAATAATATTACTTCAGACAAAAAACACTCCCAAAGATATTACTTTGTTCAAATTACTATTACTCCCAAAAATTATATTTCTCCAGTCAAAAAACTCTTACTCTCAAAAATAATATTACTTCAGGCAAAAAACACTCCAGAAAATATTACTTTGTTCAAATTACTATTACTCCCAAAAATTGTATTTCTCCAGTCAAAAAACTCTTACTCCCAAAAATATTACAACAGTCAAAAAATGCTACTGCAAAAATATTATTACTCCAGTCAAAACACTATTCCTCCCAAAAATAATATTACTTCAGGCAAAAAACACTCCCAAAGATATTACTTTGTTCAAATTACTATTACTCCCAAAAAGTATATTTCTCCAGTCAAAAAACTCTTACTCCCAAAAATATTTACAACAGTCAAAAAACCTTACTCCAAAAATATTATTACATCAATCAAAATACTCTTACTCTCAAAAATAATATTACTTCAGGCAAAAAACACTCCCAAACATATTAATTTGTTCAAATTTCTATTAGTCCCAAAAATTATATTTCTCCAGTCAAAAAACTCTTACTCCAAAAAATATTACAACAGTCAAAAAAACCCCACTCCAAAAATATTATTACTCCAGTCAAAATACTCTTCCTTCTAAAAATGAGTTCATTTGACTAAAAATACTCTTACTCCTAAAAATTTTACTCCAGTCAAAATACTCTTCCTCCCAAAAATAATATTACTTCAGGCAAAAAACTTTACCAAAGATATTACTTTGTTCAAATTACTATTACTCCCAAAAATTATATTTCTCCAGTCAAAAAACTCTTACTCCCAAAAATATTACAACAGTCAAAAAACCTCACTCCAAAAATATTATTACATCAATCAAAATACTCTTACTCTCAAAAATAATATTACTTCAGGAAAAAAACACTTCCAAAAATATTACTTTGTTAAAATTACTATGACTCCCAAAAATTATGTTTCTCCAGTCAAAAAACTCTTACTCCCAAAAATATTACAACAGTCAAAAAACCCTACTCCAAAATTATTATTACATCAATCAAAATACTCTTACTCTCAAAAATAATATTACTTCAGGAAAAAAACACTTCCAAAAATATTACTTTGTTAAAATTACTATTACTCCCAAAAATTATATTTCTCCATTTAAAAAACTCTTACTCCAAAAATTATTACAACAGTCAAAAAAACCCTACTCCAAAAATATTATTACTCCAGTCAAAATACTCTTACTCTCACAACAGTCAAAAAACCCTACTCCAAAAATATTATTACATCAATCAAAATACTCTTATTCTCAAAAATAATATTACTTCAGGAAAAAAACACTTCCTAAAATATTACTTTGTTAAAATTACTATTACTCCCAAAAATTATATTTCTCCCGTCAAAAAACTTTTACTCCAAAAAATATTACAACAGTCAAAAAAAAACCTACTTCAAAAATATTATTACTCCAGTCAAAATACTCTTACTCTCAAAAATAATATTAATTAAGGCAAAAAACACTCCTAAAAATATTACTTTGTTCAAATTACTAATACTCCCAAACATTATATTTCTCCAGTCAAAAAATTCTTACTCCCAAAAATAATACTTCAGGCAAAAAACACTCCCAAAAATATTACTTTGTTCAAATTACTATTACACCCAAAAATTATATTTCTCCAGTCAAAAAATTCTTACTCCCAAAAATATTACAACAGTCAAAAATACCCAACTCCAAAAATATTATTACATCAGTCAAAATACTCTTACTCTCAAAAATAATATTACTTCAGGCAAAAAACACTCCCAAAAATATTACTTTGTTCAAATTATTTTTACTCCCAAAAATTATATTTCTCCAGTCAAAAAACTCTTACTCCCAAAAATATTACAACAGTCCAAAAAACCCTACTCCAAAAATATTTTTACTCCAGTCAAAATACTCTTCCTCCCAAAAATAATATTACTTCAGGCAAAAAACTTTACCAAAGATATTACTTTGTTCAAATTACTATTACTCCCAAAAATTATATTTCTCCAGTCAAAAAACTCTTACTCCCAAAAATATTACAACAGTCAAAAAACCTCACTCCAAAAATATTATTACATCAATCAAAATACTCTTACTCTCAAAAATAATATTACTTCAGGAAAAAAACACTTCCAAAAATATTACTTTGTTAAAATTACTATGACTCCCAAAAATTATGTTTCTCCAGTCAAAAAACTCTTACTCCCAAAAATATTACAACAGTCAAAAAACCCTACTCCAAAAATATTATTACATCAATCAAAATACTCTTACTCTCAAAAATAATATTACTTCAGGAAAAAAACACTTCCAAAAATATTACTTTGTTAAAATTACTATTACTCCCAAAAATTATATTTCTCCATTTAAAAAACTCTTACTCCAAAAATTATTACAACAGTCAAAAAAACCCTACTCCAAAAATATTATTACATCAATCAAAATACTCTTATTCTCAAAAATAATATTACTTCAGGAAAAAAACACTTCCTAAAATATTACTTTGTTAAAATTACTATTACTCCCAAAAATTATATTTCTCCCGTCAAAAAACTTTTACTCCAAAAAATATTACAACAGTCAAAAAAAAACCTACTTCAAAAATATTATTACTCCAGTCAAAATACTCTTACTCTCAAAAATAATATTAATTAAGGCAAAAAACACTCCTAAAAATATTACTTTGTTTAAATTACTAATACTCCCAAACATTATATTTCTCCAGTCAAAAAATTCTTACTCCCAAAAATAATACTTCAGGCAAAAAACACTCCCAAAAATATTACTTTGTTCAAATTACTATTACTCCCAAAAATTATATTTCTCCAGTCAAAAAATTCTTACTCCCAAAAATATTACAACAGTCAAAAATACCCAACTCCAAAAATATTATTACATCAGTCAAAATACTCTTACTCTCAAAAATAATATTACTTCAGGCAAAAAACACTCCCAAAAATATTACTTTGTTCAAATTATTTTTACTCCCAAAAATTATATTTCTCCAGTCAAAAAACTCTTACTCCCAAAAATATTACAACAGTCCAAAAAACCCTACTCCAAAAATATTTTTACTCCAGTCAAAATACTCTTCCTCCCAAAAATAATATTACTTCAGGCAAAAAACTTTACCAAAGATATTACTTTGTTCAAATTACTATTACTCCCAAAAATTATATTTCTCCATTTAAAAAACTCTTACTCCAAAAATTATTACAACAGTCAAAAAAACCCTACTCCAAAAATATTATTACTCCAGTCAAAATACTCTTACTCTCAAAAATAATATTACTTCAGGCAAAAAACACTCCCAAAAATATTACTTTGTTCAAATTACTATTACTCCCAAAAATTATATTTCTCCAGTCAAAAAACTCTTACTCCCAAAAATATTACAACAGTCAAAAAACCCTACTCCAAAAATATTATTACATCAATCAAAATACTCTTATTCTCAAAAATAATATTACTTCAGGAAAAAAACACTTCCTAAAATATTACTTTGTTAAAATTACTATTACTCCCAAAAATTATATTTCTCCCGTCAAAAAACTTTTACTCCAAAAAATATTACAACAGTCAAAAAAAAACCTACTTCAAAAATATTATTACTCCAGTCAAAATACTCTTACTCTCAAAAATAATATTAATTAAGGCAAAAAACACTCCTAAAAATATTACTTTGTTCAAATTACTAATACTCCCAAACATTATATTTCTCCAGTCAAAAAATTCTTACTCCCAAAAATAATACTTCGGGCAAAAAACACTCCCAAAAATATTACTTTGTTCAAATTACTATTACTCCCAAAAATTATATTTCTCCAGTCAAAAAATTCTTACTCCCAAAAATATTACAACAGTCAAAAATACCCAACTCCAAAAATATTATTACATCAGTCAAAATACTCTTACTCTCAAAAATAATATTACTTCAGGCAAAAAACACTCCCAAAAATATTACTTTGTTCAAATTATTTTTACTCCCAAAAATTATATTTCTCCAGTCAAAAAACTCTTACTCCCAAAAATATTACAACAGTCCAAAAAACCCTACTCCAAAAATATTTTTACTCCAGTCAAAATACTCTTCCTCCCAAAAATAATATTACTTCAGGCAAAAAACTTTACCAAAGATATTACTTTGTTCAAATTACTATTACTCCCAAAAATTATATTTCTCCAGTCAAAAAACTCTTACTCCCAAAAATATTACAACAGTCAAAAAACCTCACTCCAAAAATATTATTACATCAATCAAAATACTCTTACTCTCAAAAATAATATTACTTCAGGAAAAAAACACTTCCAAAAATATTACTTTGTTAAAATTACTATGACTCCCAAAAATTATGTTTCTCCAGTCAAAAAACTCTTACTCCCAAAAATATTACAACAGTCAAAAAACCCTACTCCAAAAATATTATTACATCAATCAAAATACTCTTACTCTCAAAAATAATATTACTTCAGGAAAAAAACACTTCCAAAAATATTACTTTGTTAAAATTACTATTACTCCCAAAAATTATATTTCTCCATTTAAAAAACTCTTACTCCAAAAATTATTACAACAGTCAAAAAAACCCTACTCCAAAAATATTATTACATCAATCAAAATACTCTTATTCTCAAAAATAATATTACTTCAGGAAAAAAACACTTCCTAAAATATTACTTTGTTAAAATTACTATTACTCCCAAAAATTATATTTCTCCCGTCAAAAAACTTTTACTCCAAAAAATATTACAACAGTCAAAAAAAAACCTACTTCAAAAATATTATTACTCCAGTCAAAATACTCTTACTCTCAAAAATAATATTAATTAAGGCAAAAAACACTCCTAAAAATATTACTTTGTTTAAATTACTAATACTCCCAAACATTATATTTCTCCAGTCAAAAAATTCTTACTCCCAAAAATAATACTTCAGGCAAAAAACACTCCCAAAAATATTACTTTGTTCAAATTACTATTACTCCCAAAAATTATATTTCTCCAGTCAAAAAATTCTTACTCCCAAAAATATTACAACAGTCAAAAATACCCAACTCCAAAAATATTATTACATCAGTCAAAATACTCTTACTCTCAAAAATAATATTACTTCAGGCAAAAAACACTCCCAAAAATATTACTTTGTTCAAATTATTTTTACTCCCAAAAATTATATTTCTCCAGTCAAAAAACTCTTACTCCCAAAAATATTACAACAGTCCAAAAAACCCTACTCCAAAAATATTTTTACTCCAGTCAAAATACTCTTCCTCCCAAAAATAATATTACTTCAGGCAAAAAACTTTACCAAAGATATTACTTTGTTCAAATTACTATTACTCCCAAAAATTATATTTCTCCATTTAAAAAACTCTTACTCCAAAAATTATTACAACAGTCAAAAAAACCCTACTCCAAAAATATTATTACTCCAGTCAAAATACTCTTACTCTCAAAAATAATATTACTTCAGGCAAAAAACACTCCCAAAAATATTACTTTGTTCAAATTACTATTACTCCCAAAAATTATATTTCTCCAGTCAAAAAACTCTTACTCCCAAAAATATTACAACAGTCAAAAAACCCTACTCCAAAAATATTATTACATCAATCAAAATACTCTTATTCTCAAAAATAATATTACTTCAGGAAAAAAACACTTCCTAAAATATTACTTTGTTAAAATTACTATTACTCCCAAAAATTATATTTCTCCCGTCAAAAAACTTTTACTCCAAAAAATATTACAACAGTCAAAAAAAAACCTACTTCAAAAATATTATTACTCCAGTCAAAATACTCTTACTCTCAAAAATAATATTAATTAAGGCAAAAAACACTCCTAAAAATATTACTTTGTTCAAATTACTAATACTCCCAAACATTATATTTCTCCAGTCAAAAAATTCTTACTCCCAAAAATAATACTTCGGGCAAAAAACACTCCCAAAAATATTACTTTGTTCAAATTACTATTACTCCCAAAAATTATATTTCTCCAGTCAAAAAATTCTTACTCCCAAAAATATTACAACAGTCAAAAATACCCAACTCCAAAAATATTATTACATCAGTCAAAATACTCTTACTCTCAAAAATAATATTACTTCAGGCAAAAAACACTCCCAAAAATATTACTTTGTTCAAATTATTTTTACTCCCAAAAATTATATTTCTCCAGTCAAAAAACTCTTACTCCCAAAAATATTACAACAGTCCAAAAAACCCTACTCCAAAAATATTTTTACTCCAGTCAAAATACTCTTACTCTCAAAAATAATATTACTTCAGGCAAAAAACACTCCCAAAAATATTACTTTGTTCAAATTACTATTACTCCCAAAAATTATATTTCTCCAGTCAAAAAACTCTTACTCCAAAAAATATTACAAGTCAAAAAAAACCTACTCCAAAAATATTATTACATCGTTCAAAATACTCTTACTCTCAAAAATAATATTACTCCAGTCAAAATTCAATTAGTCCCAAAAATACCTGTCTTCCTCTGTCCTCTCTTTTCACCTGTCTTCTTCTGTCCTCTCCTCTCTCCTGTTTTCCTCTGTCCTCTCCTCTCTCCTGTCTTCCTCTGTCCTCTCCTCTCTCCTGTCTTCCTCTGTCCTCTCCTCTCACCTGTCTTCCTCTGTCCTCTACTCTCACCTGTCTTCCTCTGTCCTCTCCTCTCACCTTACATCAGTCAAAAAACTCTTACTCCCAAAAATAATATTACTTCAGGCAAAAAACACTCCCAAAAATATTACTTTGTTCAAATTACTATTACTCCCAAAAATTATTATTCTCCAGTCAAAAAACTCTTACTCCCAAAAATATTACAACAGTCAAAAAACCCTACTCCAAAAATATTATTACATCAATCAAAATACTCTTACTCTCAAAAATAATATTACTTCAGGAAAAAAAACACTCCCAAAAATATTACTTTGTTCAAATTACTATTACTCCCAAAAATTATATTTCTCCAGTCAAAAAACTCTTACTCCCAAAAATGTTACAACAGTCAAAAATACCCAACTCCAAAAATATTATTACTTCAGTCAAAATACTCTTACTCTCAAAAATAATATTACTTCAGGCAAAAAACACTCCCAAAAATATTACTTTGTTCAAATTACTATTACTCCCAAAAATTATATTTCTCCAGTCAAAAAACTCTTACTCCCAAAAATATTACAACAGTCAAAAAAACCCTACTCCAAAAATATTATTACATCAGTCAAAATACTCTTACTCTCAAAAATTATATTACTCCAGTCAAAATTCAATTAGTCCCAAAAATACCTGTCTTCCTCTGTCCTCTCTTCTCACCTGTCTTCCTCTGTCCTCTCCTCTCACCTGTCTTCCTCTGTCCTCTCTTCTCACCTGTCTTCCTCTGTCCTCTCCTCTCACCTGTCTTCCTCTGTCCTCTCCTCTCACCTGTCTTCCTTTGTCCTCTCCTCTCACCTTACATCAGTCAAAAACCCTTACTCCCAAAAATAATATTACTTCAGGCAAAAAACACTCCCAAAAATATTACTTTGTTCAAATTTCTATTACTCCCAAAAATTATATTTCTCCAGTCAAAAAACTCTTACTCCCAAAAATAATACAACAGTCAAAAAACCCTACTCCAAAAATATTATTACATCAATCAAAATGCTCTTACTCTCAAAAATAATATTACTCCAGTCAAAATTCACATAGTCCCAAAAATACCTGTCTTCTTCTGTCCTCTCTTCTCTCCTGTCTTCCTCTGTCCTCTCCTCTCTCCTGTCTTCCTCTGTCCTCTCCTCTCACCTGTCTTCCTCTGTCCTCTCTTCTCACCTGTCTTCCTCTGTCCTCTCCTCTCACCTTACATCAGTCAAAAAACTCTTGCTCCCAAAAATAATATTACTTCAGGCAAAAAACACTCCTACAAATATTACTTTGTTCAGATTTCTATTACTCCCAAAAATTATATTTCTCCAGTCAAAAAACTCTTACTCCCAAAAATAATACAACAGTCAAAAAACCCTACTCCAAAAATATTATTACTCCAGTCAAAATACTCTTACTCTCAAAAATATTATTACTTCAGGCAAAAAACACTCCCAAAAATATTACTTTGTTCAAATTTTTATTACTCCCAAATATTTTATTTTTCCAGTCAAAAAACTCTTACTCCCAAAAATATTACAACAGTCAAACAACCCTACTCCAAAAATATTATTACATCAGTCAAAATACTCTTACTCTCAAAAATAATATTACTTCAGGCAAAAAACACTCCCAAAAATATTACTTTGTTCAAATTACTGTTATTCCCAAAAATTATATTTCTCCAGTCAAAAAACTCTTACTCCCAAAAATATTACAACAGTCAAACAACCCTACGCCAAAAATATTATTACATCAATCAAAATACTCTTACTCTCAAAAATAATATTACTCCAGTCAAAATTCACATAGTCCCAAAAATACTCTTCCTCTGTCCTCTCTTCTCACCTGTCTTCTTCTGTCCTCTCCTCTCACCTGTCTTCCTCTGTCCTCTCCTCTCACCTGTCTTCCTCTGTCCTCTCCTCTCTCCTGTCTTCCTCTGTCCTCTCCTCTTTCCTGTCTTCCTCTGTCCTCTCTTCTCGCCTGTCTTCCTCTGTCCTCTCCTCTCTCCTGTCTTCCTCTGTCCTCTCCTCTCACCTGTCTTCCTCTGTCCTCTCCTCTCACCTGTCTTCCTCTGTCCTCTCCTCTCACCTTACATCAGTCAAAAAACTCTTACTCCCAAAAATAATATTACTTCAGGCAAAAAACACTCCCAAAAATATTACTTTGTTCAAATTACTATTACTCCCAAAAATTATTATTCTCCAGTCAAAAAACTCTTACTCCCAAAAATATTACAACAGTCAAAAAACCCTACTCCAAAAATATTATTACATCAATCAAAATACTCTTACTCTCAAAAATAATATTACTTCAGGAAAAAAAACACTCCCAAAAATATTACTTTGTTCAAATTACTATTACTCCCAAAAATTATATTTCTCCAGTCAAAAAACTCTTACTCCCAAAAATGTTACAACAGTCAAAAATACCCAACTCCAAAAATATTATTACTTCAGTCAAAATACTCTTACTCTCAAAAATAATATTACTTCAGGCAAAAAACACTCCCAAAAATGTTACTTTGTTCAAATTACTATTACTCCCAAAAATTATATTTCTCCAGTCAAAAAACTCTTACTCCCAAAAATATTACAACAGTCAAAAAAACCCTACTCCAAAAATATTATTACATCAGTCAAAATACTCTTACTCTCAAAAATAATATTACTCCAGTCAAAATTCAATTAGTCCCAAAAATACCTGTCTTCCTCTGTCCTCTCTTCTCACCTCTCTTCCTCTGTCCTCTCCTCTCATCTGTCTTCCTCTGTCCTCTCTTCTCACCTGTCTTCCTCTGTCCTCTCCTCTCACCTTACATCAGTCAAAAAACTCTTACTCCCAAAAATAATATTACTTCAGGCAAAAAACACTCCTACAAATATTACTTTGTTCAGATTTCTATTACTCCCAAAAATTATATTTCTCCAGTCAAAAAACTCTTACTCCCAAAAATAATACAACAGTCAAAAAACCCTACTCCAAAAATATTTTTACTCCAGTCAAAATACTCTTACTCTCAAAAATATTATTACTTCAGGCAAAAAACACTCCCAAAAATATTACTTTGTTCAAATTACTATTACTCCCAAAAATTATATTTCTCCAGTCAAAAAACTCTTACTCCCAAAAATATTACAACAGTCAAAAAAACCCTACTCCAAAAATATTATTACATCAGTCAAAATACTCTTACTCTCAAAAATAATATTACTCCAGTCAAAATTCAATTAGTCCCAAAAATACCTGTCTTCCTCTGTCCTCTCCTCTCACCTGTCTTCCTCTGTCCTCTCCTCTCACCTGTCTTCCTCTGTCCTCTCTTCTCACCTGTCTTCCTCTGTCCTCTCCTCTCACCTGTCTTCCTCTGTCCTCTCTTTTCAACTTACATCAGTCAAAAAACTCTTACTCCCAAAAACAATATTACTTCAGGCAAAAAACACTCCCAAAAATATTACTTTGTTCAAATTTCTGTTACTCCCAAAAATTATATTTCTCCAGTTAAAAAACTCTTACTCCCAAAAATATTACAACAGTCAAACAACCCTACTCCAAAAATATTATTACATCAATCAAAGTACTCTTACTCTCAAAAATAATATTACTCCAGTCAAAATTCACATAGTCCCAAAAATACCTGTCTTCCTCTGTCCTCTCCTCTCACCTGTTTTTCTCTGTCCTCTCCTCTCACCTGTCTTCCTCTGTCCTCTCCTCTCACCTGTCTTCCTCTGTCCTCTCCTCTCAACTGTCTTCCTCTGTCCTCTCCTCTCACCTGTCTTCCTCTGTCCTCTCCTCTCTCCTGTCTTCCTCTGTCCTCTCCTCTCACCTGTCTTCCTCTGTCCTCTCCTCTCTCCTGTCTTCCTCTGTCCTCTCCTCTCACCTGTCTTCCTCTGTCCTCTCTTCTCACCTGTCTTCCTCTGTCCTCTCCTCTCACCTGTCTTCCTCTGTCCTCTCCTCTCACCTTACATCAGTCAAAAAACTCTTACTCCCAAAAATAATATTACTTCAGGCAAAAAACACTCCCAAAAAATATTACTTTGTTCAAATTTCTATTACTCCCAAAAATTATATTTCTCCAGTCAAAAAAGTCTTTCTCCCAAAAATAATACAACAGTCAAAAATACCCAACTCCAAAAATATTATTACATCAGTCAAAATACTCTTACTCTCAAAAATCATATTACTTCAGGAAAAAAACACTCCCAACAATATTACTTTGTTCAAATTACTATTACTCCCAAAAATTATATTTCTCCAGTCAAAAAACTCTTACTCCCAAAAATATTACAACAGTCAAACAACCCTACTCCAAAAATATTATTACATCAATCAAAATACTCTTACTCTCAAAAGTAATATTACTCCAGTCAAAATTCACATAGTCCCAAAAATACCTGTCTTCCTCTGTCCTCTCCTCTCACCTGTCTTCCTCTGTCCTCTCCTCTCTCCTGTCTTCCTCTGTCCTCTCTTCTCTCCTGTCTTCCTCTGTCTTCTCCTCTCACTTGTCTTCCTCTGTCCTCTCCTCTCACCTGTCTTCCTCTGTCCTCTCCTCTCACCTTACATCAGTCAAAAAACTCTTACTCCCAAAAATAATATTACTTCAGGCAAAAAAAACACTTCCAAAAATATTACTTTGTTCAAATTACTATTACTCCCAAAAATTATATTTCTCCAGTCAAAAAACTCTTACTCCCAAAAATATTACAACAGTCAAAAATACCCTACCCCAAAAATATTATTACATCAGTCAAAATACTCTTACTCTCAAAAATATTACTACTTCAGGAAAAAAAAAACACTTCCAAAAATATTACTTTGTTCAAATTACTATTACTCCCAAAAATTATATTTCTCCAGTCAAAAAACTCTTACTCCCAAAAATATTACAACAGTCAAAAATACCCAACTCCAAAAATATTATTACATCAGTCAAAATACTCTTACTCTCAAAAATAATATTACTTCAGGAAAAAAACACTCCCAAAAATATTACTTTGTTTAAATTACTATTACTCCCAAAAATTATATTTCTCCAGTCAAAAAACTCTTACTTCCAAAAATATTACAACAGTCAAACAACCCTACTCCAAAAATATTATTACATCAATCAAAATACTCTTAATCTCAAAAGTAATATTACTCCAGTCAAAATTCACATAGTTCCAAAAATACCTGTCTTCCTCTGTCCTCTCCTCTCACCTGTCTTCCTCTGTCCTCTCCTCTCACCTGTCTTCTTCTGTCCTCTCTTCTCACCTGTCTTTCTCTGTCCTCTCCTCTCACCTGTCTTCCTCTGTCCTCTCCTCTCACCTGTCTTCCTCTGTCCTCTCCTCTCTCCTGTCTTCCTCTGTCCTCTCCTCTCTCCTGTCTTCCTCTGTCCTCTCCTCTCACCTGTCTTCCTCTGTCCTCTCTTCTCACCTGTCTTCCTCTGTCCTCTCTTCTCACCTGTCTTCCTCTGTCCTCTCCTCTCACCTGTCTTCCTCTGTCCTCTCCTCTCACCTTTCTTCCTCTGTCCTCTCCTCTCATTTTACATCAGTCAAAATCTCTTACTCCCAAAAATAATATTACTTCAGGCAAAAAACACTCCCCAAAATATTACTTTGTTCAAATTTCTATTACTCCCAAAAATTATATTTCTCCAGTCAAAAAAGTCTTACTCCCAAAAATATTACAACAGTCAAAAATATCCAACTCCAAAAATATTATTACATCAGTCAAAATACTCTTACTCTCAAAAATAATATTACTTCAGGAAAAAAACACTCCCAAAAATATTACTTTGTTCAAATTACTATTACTCCCAAAAATTATTTTTCCCCAGTCAAAAAACTCTTACTTCCAAAAATATTACAACAGTCAAACAACCCTACTCCAAAAATATTATTACATCAATCAAAATACTCTTACTCTCAAAAGTAATATTACTCCAGTCAAAATTCACATAGTCCCAAAAATACCTGTCTTCCTCTGTCCTCTCCTCTCACCTGTCTTCCTCTGTCCTCTCCTCTCTCCTGTCTTCCTCTGTCCTCTCCTCTCACCTGTCTTCCTCTGTCCTCTCCTCTCAACTTACATCAGTCAAAAAATTCTTACTCCCAAAAACAATATTACTTCAGGCAAAAAACACTCTCAAAAATATTACTTTGTTCAAATTTCTATTACTCCCAAAAATTATATTTCTCCAGTCAAAAAACTCTTACTCCCAAAAATTCTACAACAGTCAAACAACCCTACTCCAAAAATATTTTTACATCAGTCAAAATACTCTTACTCTCAAAAATATTATTACTTCAGGCAAAAAACACTCCCAAACATATTACTTTGTTCAAATTTCTATTACTCCCAAAAATTATATTTCTCCAGTCAAAAAACTCTTACTCCCAAAAATTCTACAACAGTCAAAAATACCCAACTCCAAAAATATTATTACATCAGTCAAAATACTCTTACTCTCAAAAATAATATTACTTCAAAAAAAAACACTCCCAAAAATATTACTTTGTTCAAATTACTATTACTCCCAAAAATTATATTTCTCCAGTTAAAAAACTCTTACTCCCAAAAATATTACAACAGTCAAACAACCCTACTCCAAAAATATTATTACATCAATCAAAATACTCTTACTCTCAAAAGTAATATTACTCCAGTCAAAATTCACATAGTCCCAAAAATACCTGTCTTCCTCTGTCCTCTCCTCTCACCTGTCTTCCTCTGTCCTCTCCTCTCTCCTGTCTTCCTCTGTCCTCTCTTCTCTCCTGTCTTCCTCTGTCCTCTCCTCTCACTTGTCTTCCTCTGTCCTCTCCTCTCACCTGTCTTCCTCTGTCCTCTCCTCTCACCTTACATCAGTCAAAAAACTCTTACTCCCAAAAATGATATTACTTCAGGCAAAAAAAACACTTCCAAAAATATTACTTTGTTCAAATTACTATTACTCCCAAAAATTATATTTCTCCAGTCAAAAAACTCTTACTCCTAAAAATATTACAACAGTCAAAAATACCCTACCCCAAAAATATTATTACATCAATCAAAATACTCTTACTCTCAAAAATATTACTACTTCAGGAAAAAAAAAAAACACTTCCAAAAATATTACTTTGTTCAAATTACTATTACTCCCAAAAATTATATTTCTCCAGTCAAAAAACTCTTACTCCCAAAAATATTACAACAGTCAAAAATACCCAACTCCAAAAATATTATTACATCAGTCAAAATACTCTTACTCCCAAAAATAATATTACTTCAGGCAAAAAACACTCCCAAAAAATATTACTTTGTTCAAATTTCTATTACTCCCATAAATTATATTTCTCCAGTCAAAAAAGTCTTACTCCCAAAAATAATACAACAGTCAAAAATACCCTACTCCAAAAATATTATTACATCAGTCAAAATACTCTTACTCTCAAAAATAATATTACTCCAGTCAAAATTCAATTAGACCCAAAAAGACCTGTCTTCCTCTGTCCTCTCTTCTCACCTGTCTTCCTCTGTCCTCTCCCTTCACCTGTCTTCCTCTGTCCTCTCTTCTCACCTGTCTTCCTCTGTCCTCTCCCTTCACCTGTCTTCCTCTGTCCTCTCTTCTCACCTGTCTTCCTCTGTCCTCTCCTCTCACCTTACATCAGTCAAAAAACTGTTACTCCCAAAAATAATATGACTTCAGGCAAAAAACACTCCCAAAAATATTACTTTGTTCAAATTACTATTACTCCCAAAAAATTATATTTCTCCAGTCAAAAAACTCTTACTCCCAAAAATATTACAACAGTCAAAAAACCCTACTCCAAAAATATTTTTACATCAGTCAAAATACTCTTACTCTTTAAAATAATATTACTCCAGTCAAAATTCAATTAGTCCCAAAAATACCTGTCTTCCTCTGTCCTCTCTTCTCACCTGTCTTTCTCTGTCCTCTCCTCTCACCTTACATCAGTCAAAAAACTGTTACTCCCAAAAATAATATTACTTCAGGCAAAAAACACTCCCAAAAATATTACTTTGTTCAAATTACTATTACTCCCAAAAATTATATTTCTCCAGTCAAAAAACTCTTACTCCCAAAAATATTACAACAGTCAAAAAACCCTACTCCAAAAATATTTTTACATCAGTCAAAATACTCTTACTCTTAAAAATAATATTACTCCAGTCAAAATTCAATTAGTCCCAAAAATACCTGTCTTCCTCTGTCCTCTCCTCTCACCTGTCTTCCTCTGTCCTCTCTTCTCACCTGTCTTCCTCTGTCCTCTCCTCTCACCTGCCTTCCTCTGTCCTCTCCTCTCAACTTACATCAGTCAAAAAACTCTTACTCCCAAAAATATTATTACTTCAGGCAAAAAACACTCCCAAACATATTACTTTGTTCAAATTTCTATTACTCCCAAAAATTATATTTCTCCAGTCAAAAAACTCTTACTCCCAAAAATTCTACAACAGTCAAAAATACCCAACTCCAAAAATATTATTACATCAGTCAAAATACTCTTACTCTCAAAAATATTATTACTTCAGGCAAAAAACACTCCCAAACATATTACTTTGTTCAAATTTCTATTACTCCCAAAAATTATATTTCTCCAGTCAAAAAACTCTTACTCCCAAAAATTCTACAACAGTCAAAAATACCCAACTCCAAAAATATTATTACATCAGTCAAAATACTCTTACTCTCAAAAATAATATTACTTCAGGAAAAAAACACTCCCAAAAATATTACTTTGTTCAAATTACTATTACTCCCAAAAATTATATTTCTCCAGTTAAAAAACTCTTACTCCCAAAAATATTACAACAGTCAAACAACCCTACTCCAAAAATATTATTACATCAATCAAAATACTCTTACTCTCAAAAATAATATTACTCCAGTCAAAATTCACATAGTCCCAAAAATACCTGTCTTCCTCTGTCCTCTCCTCTCACCTGTCTTCCTCTGTCCTCTCCTCTCTCCTGTCTTCCTCTGTCCTCTCCTCTCACCTGTCTTCCTCTGTCCTTTCCTCTCACCTGTCTTCCTCTGTCCTCTCTTCTCACCTGTCTTCCTCTGTCCTCTCCTCTCACCTGTCTTCCTCTGTCCTCTCCTCTCACCTTACATCAATCAAAAAACTCTTACTCCCAAAAATAATATTACTTCAGGCAAAAAACACTCCCAAAAAATATTACTTTGTTCAAATTTCTATTACTCCCAAAAATTATATTTCTCCAGTCAAAAAAGTCTTACTCCCAAAAATAATACAACAGTCAAAAATACCCTACTCCAAAAATATTATTACATCAGTCAAAATACTCTTACTCTCAAAAATAATATTACTCCAGTCAAAATTCAATTAGACCCAAAAATACCTGTCTTCCTCTGTCCTCTCTTCTCACCTGTCTTCCTCTGTTCTCTCCTCTCTCCTGTCTTCCTCTGTCCTCTCTTCTCACCTGTCTTCCTCTGTCCTTTCCCTTCACCTGTCTTCCTCTGTCCTCTCCCTTCACCTGTCTTCCTCTGTCCTCTCTTCTCACCTGTCTTCCTCTGTTCTCTCCTCTCTCCTGTCTTCCTCTGTCCTCTCTTCTCACCTGTCTTCCTCTGTCCTTTCCCTTCACCTGTCTTCCTCTGTCCTCTCTTCTCACCTGTCTTCCTCTGTCCTCTCCTCTCACCTTACATCAGTCAAAAAACTGTTACTCCCAAAAATAATATTACTTCAGGCAAAAAACATTCCCAAAAATATTACTTTGTTCAAATTACTATTACTCCCAAAAATTATATTTCTCCAGTCAAAAAACTCTTACTCCCAAAAATATTACAACAGTCAAAAAACCCTACTCCAAAAATATTATTACATCAGTCAAAATACTCTTACTCTCAAAAATAATATTACTCCAGTCAAAATTCAATTAGTCCCAAAAATACCTGTCTTCCTCTGTCCTCTCCTCTCTCCTGTCTTCCTCTGTCCTCTCCTCTCACCTGTCTTTCTCTTTCCTCTCCTCTCACCTGTCTTCCTCTGTCCTCTCCTCTCTCCTGTCTTCCTCTGTCCTCTCCTCTCTCCTGTCTTCCTCTGTCCTCTCCTCTCACCTGTCTTCCTCTGTCCTCTCTTCTCTCCTGTCTTCCTCTGTCCTTTCCTCTCTCCTGTCTTCCTCTGTCCTCTCCTCTCACCTGTCTTCCTCTGTCCTCTCCTCTCACCTTGCATCAGTCAAAATCTCTTACTCTCAAAAATAATATTACTTCAGGAAAGAAAAACACTCCCAAACATATTACTTTGTTCAATTTTCTATTACTCCCAAAAATTATATTTCTCCAGTCAAAAAACTCTTACTCCCAAAAATATTACAACAGTCAAAAATATCCAACTCCAAAAATATTATTACATCAGTCAAAATACTCTTACTCTCAAAAATATTATTACTTCAGGCAAAAAACACTCCCAAAAATATTACTTTGTTCAAATTACTATTACTCCCAAAAATTATTATTCTCCAGTCAAAAAACTCTTACTCCCAAAAATATTACAACAGTCAAAAAACCCTACTCCAAAAATATTATTACATCAATCAAAATACTCTTACTCTCAAAAATAATATTACTTCAGGAAAGAAAAACACTCCCAAAAATATTACTTTGTTCAAATTACTATTACTCCCAAAAATTATATTTCTCCAGTCAAAAAACTCTTACTCCCAAAAATATTACAACAGTCAAAAATACCCAACTCCAAAAATATTATTACATCAGTCAAAATACTCTTACTCTCAAAAATAATATTACTTCAGACAAAAAACACTCCCAAAAATATTACTTTATTCAAATTACTATTACTCCCAAAAATTATATTTCTCCAGTCAAAAAACTCTTACTCCCAAAAACATTAAAACAGTCCAAAAAACCCTACTCCAAAAATATTTTACTCCAGTCAAAATACTCTTACTCTCAAAAATAATATTACTTCACGAAAAAAACACTCCCAAAAATATTACTTTGTTCAAATTACTATTACTCCCAAAAATTATATTTCTCCAGTCAAAAAACTCTTACTCCCAAAAATATTACAACAGTCAAAAAAACCCTACTTCAAAAATATTATTACATCAGTCAAAATACTCTTACTCTCAAAAATAATATTACTCCAGTCAAAATTCAATTAGTCCCAAAAATACCTGTCTTCCTCTGTCCTCTCCTCTCACCTGTCTTCCTCTGTCCTCTCTTCTCACCTGTCTTCCTCTGTCCTCTCCTCTCACCTGTCTTCCTCTGTCCTCTCCTCTCAACTTACATCAGTCAAAAAACTCTTACTCCCAAAAACAATATTACTTCAGGCAAAAAACACTCCCAAAAATATTACTTTGTTCAAATTTCTATTACTCCCAAAAATTATATTTCTCCAGTCAAAAAACTCTTACTCCCAAAAATATTACAACAGTCAAACAACCCTACTCCAAAAATATTATTACATCAGTCAAAATACTCTTACTCTCAAAAATATTATTACTTCAGGCAAAAAACACTCCCAAACATATTACTTTGTTCAAATTTCTATTACTCCCAAAAATTATATTTCTCCAGTCAAAAAACTCTTACTCCCAAAAATTCTACAACAGTCAAAAATACCCAACTCCAAAAATATTATTACATCAGTCAAAATACTCTTACTCTCAAAAATAATATTACTTCAGGAAAAAAACACTCCCAAAAATATTACTTTGTTCAAATTACTATTACTCCCAAAAATTATATTTCTCCAGTTAAAAAACTCTTACTCCCAAAAATATTACAACAGTCAAACAACCCTACTCCAAAAATATTATTACATCAATCAAAGTACTCTTACTCTCAAAAATAATATTACTCCAGTCAAAATTCACATAGTCCCAAAAATACCTGTCTTCCTCTGTCCTCTCCTCTCACCTGTTTTTCTCTGTCCTCTCCTCTCACCTGTCTTCCTCTGTCCTCTCCTCTCTCCTGTCTTCCTCTGTCCTCTCCTCTCACCTGTCTTCCTCTGTCCTCTCCTCTCTCCTGTCTTCCTCTGTCCTCTCCTCTCACCTGTCTTCCTCTGTCCTCTCTTCTCACCTGTCTTCCTCTGTCCTCTCCTCTCACCTGTCTTCCTCTGTCCTCTCCTCTCACCTTACATCAGTCAAAAAACTCTTACTCCCAAAAATAATATTACTTCAGGCAAAAAACACTCCCAAAAAATATTACTTTGTTCAAATTTCTATTACTCCCAAAAATTATATTTCTCCAGTCAAAAAAGTCTTACTCCCAAAAATAATACAACAGTCAAAAATACCCTACTCCAAAAATATTATTACATCAGTCAAAATACTCTTACTCTCAAAAATAATATTACTCCAGTCAAAATTCATTTAGACCCAAAAATACCTGTCTTCCTCTGTCCTCTCTTCTCACCTGTCTTCCTCTGTCCTCTCCCTTCACCTGTCTTCCTCTGTCCTCTCTTCTCACCTGTCTTCCTCTGTCCTCTCCCTTCACCTGTCTTCCTCTGTCCTCTCTTCTCACCTGTCTTCCTCTGTCCTCTCCTCTCACCTTACATCAGTCAAAAAACTGTTACTCCCAAAAATAATATGACTTCAGGCAAAAAACACTCCCAAAAATATTACTTTGTTCAAATTACTATTACTCCCAAAAATTATATTTCTCCAGTTAAAAAACTCTTACTCCCAAAAATATTACAACAGTCAAACAACCCAACTCCAAAAATATTATTACATCAATCAAAATACTCTTACTCTCAAAAATAATATTACTCCAGTCAAAATTCACATAGTCCCAAAAATACCTGTCTTCCTCTGTCCTCTCCTCTCACCTGTTTTCCTCTGTCCTCTCCTCTCACCTGTCTTCCTCTGTCCTCTCCTCTCTCCTGTCTTCCTCTGTCCTCTCTTCTCACCTGTCTTCCTCTGTCCTCTCCTCTCACCTGTGTTCCTCTGTCCTCTCCTCTCACCTGTCTTCCTCTGTCCTCTCCTCTCATTTTACATCAGTCAAAATCTCTTACTCCCAAAAATAATATTACTTCAGGCAAAAAACACTCCCAAAAATATTACTTTGTTCAAATTTCTATTACTCCCAAAAATTATATTTCTCCAGTCAAAAAACTCTTACTCCCAAATATATTACAACAGTCAAACAACCCTACTCCAAAAATATTTTTACATCAGTCAAAATACTCTTACTCTCAAAAATATTATTACTTCAGGCAAAAAACACTCCAAAAAATATTACTTTGTTCAAATTTCTATTACTCCCAAAAATTATATTTCTCCAGTCAAAAAAGTCTTACTCCCAAAAATAATACAACAGTCAAAAATACCCTACTCCAAAAATATTATTACATCAGTCAAAATACTCTTACTCTCAAAAATAATATTACTCCAGTCAAAATTCAGTTAGACCCAAAAATACCTTTCTTCCTCTGTCCTCTCTTCTCACCTGTCTTCCTCTGTCCTCTCCCTTCACCTGTCTTCCTCTGTCCTCTCTTCTCACCTGTCTTCCTCTGTCCTCTCCCTTCACCTGTCTTCCTCTGTCCTCTCTTCTCACCTGTCTTCCTCTGTCCTCTCCTCTCACCTTACATCAGTCAAAAAACTGTTACTCCCAAAAATAATATGACTTCAGGCAAAAAACACTCCCAAAAATATTACTTTGTTCAAATTACTATTATTCCCAAAAATTATATTTCTCCAGTCAAAAAACTCTTACTCCCAAAAATATTACAACAGTCAAAAAACCCTACTCCAAAAATATTATTACATCAGTCAAAATACTCTTACTCTCAAAAATAATATTACTCCAGTCAAAATTCACATAGTCCCAAAAATACCTGTCTTCCTCTGTCCTCTCCTCTCACCTGTCTTCCTCTGTCCTCTCTTCTCGCCTGTCTTCCTCTGTCCTCTCCTCTCACCTGTCTTCCTCTGTCCTCTCTTCTCACCTGTCTTCCTCTGTCCTCTCCTCTCACCTGTCTTCCTCTGTCCTCTCCTCTCACCTGTCTTCCTCTGTCCTCTCTTCTCACCTGTCTTCCTCTGTCCTCTCCTCTCACCTGTCTTCCTCTGTCCTCTCTTTTCAACTTACATCAGTCAAAAAACTCTTACTCCCAAAAACAATATTACTTCAGGCAAAAAACACTCCCAAAAATATTACTTTGTTCAAATTTCTGTTACTCCCAAAAATTATATTTCTCCAGTTAAAAAACTCTTACTCCCAAAAATATTACAACAGTCAAACAACCCTACTCCAAAAATATTATTACATCAATCAAAGTACTCTTACTCTCAAAAATAATATTACTCCAGTCAAAATTCACATAGTCCCAAAAATACCTGTCTTCCTCTGTCCTCTCCTCTCACCTGTTTTTCTCTGTCCTCTCCTCTCACCTGTCTTCCTCTGTCCTCTCCTCTCACCTGTCTTCCTCTGTCCTCTCCTCTCAACTGTCTTCCTCTGTCCTCTCCTCTCACCTGTCTTCCTCTGTCCTCTCCTCTCTCCTGTCTTCCTCTGTCCTCTCCTCTCACCTGTCTTCCTCTGTCCTCTCCTCTCTCCTGTCTTCCTCTGTCCTCTCCTCTCACCTGTCTTCCTCTGTCCTCTCTTCTCACCTGTCTTCCTCTGTCCTCTCCTCTCACCTGTCTTCCTCTGTCCTCTCCTCTCACCTTACATCAGTCAAAAAACTCTTACTCCCAAAAATAATATTACTTCAGGCAAAAAAAACACTTCCAAAAATATTACTTTGTTCAAATTACTATTACTCCCAAAAATTATATTTCTCCAGTCAAAAAACTCTTACTCCCAAAAATATTACAACAGTCAAAAATACCCTACCCCAAAAATATTATTACATCAGTCAAGATACTCTTACTCTCAAAAATATTACTACTTCAGGAAAAAAAAAAAACACTTCCAAAAATATTACTTTGTTCAAATTACTATTACTCCCAAAAATTATATTTCTCCAGTCAAAAAACTCTTACTCCCAAAAATATTACAACAGTCAAAAATACCCAACTCCAAAAATATTATTACATCAGTCAAAATACTCTTACTCTCAAAAATAATATTACTTCAGGAAAAAAACACTCCCAAAAATATTACTTTGTTTAAATTACTATTACTCCCAAAAATTATATTTCTCCAGTCAAAAAACTCTTACTTCCAAAAATATTACAACAGTCAAACAACCCTACTCCAAAAATATTATTACATCAATCAAAATACTCTTAATCTCAAAAGTAATATTACTCCAGTCAAAATTCACATAGTTCCAAAAATACCTGTCTTCCTCTGTCCTCTCCTCTCACCTGTCTTCCTCTGTCCTCTCCTCTCACCTGTCTTCTTCTGTCCTCTCTTCTCACCTGTCTTTCTCTGTCCTCTCCTCTCACCTGTCTTCCTCTGTCCTCTCCTCTCACCTGTCTTCCTCTGTCCTCTCCTCTCTCCTGTCTTCCTCTGTCCTCTCCTCTCTCCTGTCTTCCTCTGTCCTCTCCTCTCACCTGTCTTCCTCTGTCCTCTCTTCTCACCTGTCTTCCTCTGTCCTCTCTTCTCACCTGTCTTCCTCTGTCCTCTCCTCTCACCTGTCTTCCTCTGTCCTCTCCTCTCACCTTTCTTCCTCTGTCCTCTCCTCTCATTTTACATCAGTCAAAATCTCTTACTCCCAAAAATAATATTACTTCAGGCAAAAAACACTCCCAAAAATATTACTTTGTTCAAATTTCTATTACTCCCAAAAATTATATTTCTCCAGTCAAAAAAGTCTTACTCCCAAAAATATTACAACAGTCAAAAATATCCAACTCCAAAAATATTATTACATCAGTCAAAATACTCTTACTCTCAAAAATAATATTACTTCAGGAAAAAAACACTCCCAAAAATATTACTTTGTTCAAATTACTATTACTCCCAAAAATTATTTTTCCCCAGTCAAAAAACTCTTACTTCCAAAAATATTACAACAGTCAAACAACCCTACTCCAAAAATATTATTACATCAATCAAAATACTCTTACTCTCAAAAGTAATATTACTCCAGTCAAAATTCACATAGTCCCAAAAATACCTGTCTTCCTCTGTCCTCTCCTCTCACCTGTCTTCCTCTGTCCTCTCCTCTCTCCTGTCTTCCTCTGTCCTCTCCTCTCACCTGTCTTCCTCTGTCCTCTCCTCTCAACTTACATCAGTCAAAAAATTCTTACTCCCAAAAACAATATTACTTCAGGCAAAAAACACTCTCAAAAATATTACTTTGTTCAAATTTCTATTACTCCCAAAAATTATATTTCTCCAGTCAAAAAACTCTTACTCCCAAAAATTCTACAACAGTCAAACAACCCTACTCCAAAAATATTTTTACATCAGTCAAAATACTCTTACTCTCAAAAATATTATTACTTCAGGCAAAAAACACTCCCAAACATATTACTTTGTTCAAATTTCTATTACTCCCAAAAATTATATTTCTCCAGTCAAAAAACTCTTACTCCCAAAAATTCTACAACAGTCAAAAATACCCAACTCCAAAAATATTATTACATCAGTCAAAATACTCTTACTCTCAAAAATAATATTACTTCAAAAAAAAACACTCCCAAAAATATTACTTTGTTCAAATTACTATTACTCCCAAAAATTATATTTCTCCAGTTAAAAAACTCTTACTCCCAAAAATATTACAACAGTCAAACAACCCTACTCCAAAAATATTATTACATCAATCAAAATACTCTTACTCTCAAAAGTAATATTACTCCAGTCAAAATTCACATAGTCCCAAAAATACCTGTTTTCCTCTGTCCTCTCCTCTCACCTGTCTTCCTCTGTCCTCTCCTCTCTCCTGTCTTCCTCTGTCCTCTCTTCTCTCCTGTCTTCCTCTGTCCTCTCCTCTCACTTGTCTTCCTCTGTCCTCTCCTCTCACCTGTCTTCCTCTGTCCTCTCCTCTCACCTTACATCAGTCAAAAAACTCTTACTCCCAAAAATGATATTACTTCAGGCAAAAAAAACACTTCCAAAAATATTACTTTGTTCAAATTACTATTACTCCCAAAAATTATATTTCTCCAGTCAAAAAACTCTTACTCCTAAAAATATTACAACAGTCAAAAATACCCTACCCCAAAAATATTATTACATCAATCAAAATACTCTTACTCTCAAAAATATTACTACTTCAGGAAAAAAAAAAAACACTTCCAAAAATATTACTTTGTTCAAATTACTATTACTCCCAAAAATTATATTTCTCCAGTCAAAAAACTCTTACTCCCAAAAATATTACAACAGTCAAAAATACCCAACTCCAAAAATATTATTACATCAGTCAAAATACTCTTACTCCCAAAAATAATATTACTTCAGGCAAAAAACACTCCCAAAAAATATTACTTTGTTCAAATTTCTATTACTCCCATAAATTATATTTCTCCAGTCAAAAAAGTCTTACTCCCAAAAATAATACAACAGTCAAAAATACCCTACTCCAAAAATATTATTACATCAGTCAAAATACTCTTACTCTCAAAAATAATATTACTCCAGTCAAAATTCAATTAGACCCAAAAAGACCTGTCTTCCTCTGTCCTCTCTTCTCACCTGTCTTCCTCTGTCCTCTCCCTTCACCTGTCTTCCTCTGTCCTCTCTTCTCACCTGTCTTCCTCTGTCCTCTCCCTTCACCTGTCTTCCTCTGTCCTCTCTTCTCACCTGTCTTCCTCTGTCCTCTCCTCTCACCTTACATCAGTCAAAAAACTGTTACTCCCAAAAATAATATGACTTCAGGCAAAAAACACTCCCAAAAATATTACTTTGTTCAAATTACTATTACTCCCAAAAAATTATATTTCTCCAGTCAAAAAACCCTACTCCAAAAATATTTTTACATCAGTCAAAATACTCTTACTCTTTAAAATAATATTACTCCAGTCAAAATTCAATTAGTCCCAAAAATACCTGTCTTCCTCTGTCCTCTCTTCTCACCTGTCTTCCTCTGTCCTCTCCTCTCACCTGTCTTCCTCTGTCCTCTCCTCTCTCCTGTCTTCCTCTGTCCTCTCCTCTCACCTGTCTTCCTCTGTCCTTTCCTCTCACCTGTCTTCCTCTGTCCTCTCTTCTCACCTGTCTTCCTCTGTCCTCTCCTCTCACCTGTCTTCCTCTGTCCTCTCCTCTCACCTTACATCAATCAAAAAACTCTTACTCCCAAAAATAATATTACTTCAGGCAAAAAACACTCCCAAAAAATATTACTTTGTTCAAATTTCTATTACTCCCAAAAATTATATTTCTCCAGTCAAAAAAGTCTTACTCCCAAAAATAATACAACAGTCAAAAATACCCTACTCCAAAAATATTATTACATCAGTCAAAATACTCTTACTCTCAAAAATAATATTACTCCAGTCAAAATTCAATTAGACCCAAAAATACCTGTCTTCCTCTGTCCTCTCTTCTCACCTGTCTTCCTCTGTTCTCTCCTCTCTCCTGTCTTCCTCTGTCCTCTCTTCTCACCTGTCTTCCTCTGTCCTTTCCCTTCACCTGTCTTCCTCTGTCCTCTCCCTTCACCTGTCTTCCTCTGTCCTCTCTTCTCACCTGTCTTCCTCTGTTCTCTCCTCTCTCCTGTCTTCCTCTGTCCTCTCTTCTCACCTGTCTTCCTCTGTCCTTTCCCTTCACCTGTCTTCCTCTGTCCTCTCTTCTCACCTGTCTTCCTCTGTCCTCTCCTCTCACCTTACATCAGTCAAAAAACTGTTACTCCCAAAAATAATATTACTTCAGGCAAAAAACACTCCCAAAAATATTACTTTGTTCAAATTACTATTACTCCCAAAAATTATTATTCTCCAGTCAAAAAACTCTTACTCCCAAAAATATTACAACAGTCAAAAAACCCTACTCCAAAAATATTATTACATCAATCAAAATACTCTTACTCTCAAAAATAATATTACTTCAGGAAAGAAAAACACTCCCAAAAATATTACTTTGTTCAAATTACTATTTCTCCCAAAAATTATATTTCTCCAGTCAAAAAACTCTTACTCCCAAAAATATTACAACAGTCAAAAATACCCAACTCCAAAAATATTATTACATCAGTCAAAATACTCTTACTCTCAAAAATAATATTACTTCAGACAAAAAACACTCCCAAAAATATTACTTTATTCAAATTACTATTACTCCCAAAAATTATATTTCTCCAGTCAAAAAACTCTTACTCCCAAAAACATTAAAACAGTCCAAAAAACCCTACTCCAAAAATATTTTACTCCAGTCAAAATACTCTTACTCTCAAAAATAATATTACTTCACGAAAAAAACACTCCCAAAAATATTACTTTGTTCAAATTACTATTACTCCCAAAAATTATATTTCTCCAGTCAAAAAACTCTTACTCCCAAAAATATTACAACAGTCAAAAAAACCCTACTTCAAAAATATTATTACATCAGTCAAAATACTCTTACTCTCAAAAATAATATTACTCCAGTCAAAATTCAATTAGTCCCAAAAATACCTGTCTTCCTCTGTCCTCTCCTCTCACCTGTCTTCCTCTGTCCTCTCTTCTCACCTGTCTTCCTCTGTCCTCTCCTCTCACCTGTCTTCCTCTGTCCTCTCCTCTCAACTTACATCAGTCAAAAAACTCTTACTCCCAAAAACAATATTACTTCAGGCAAAAAACACTCCCAAAAATATTACTTTGTTCAAATTTCTATTACTCCCAAAAATTATATTTCTCCAGTCAAAAAACTCTTACTCCCAAAAATATTACAACAGTCAAACAACCCTACTCCAAAAATATTATTACATCAGTCAAAATACTCTTACTCTCAAAAATATTATTACTTCAGGCAAAAAACACTCCCAAACATATTACTTTGTTCAAATTTCTATTACTCCCAAAAATTATATTTCTCCAGTCAAAAAACTCTTACTCCCAAAAATTCTACAACAGTCAAAAATACCCAACTCCAAAAATATTATTACATCAGTCAAAATACTCTTACTCTCAAAAATAATATTACTTCAGGAAAAAAACACTCCCAAAAATATTACTTTGTTCAAATTACTATTACTCCCAAAAATTATATTTCTCCAGTTAAAAAACTCTTACTCCCAAAAATATTACAACAGTCAAACAACCCTACTCCAAAAATATTATTACATCAATCAAAGTACTCTTACTCTCAAAAATAATATTACTCCAGTCAAAATTCACATAGTCCCAAAAATACCTGTCTTCCTCTGTCCTCTCCTCTCACCTGTTTTTCTCTGTCCTCTCCTCTCACCTGTCTTCCTCTGTCCTCTCCTCTCTCCTGTCTTCCTCTGTCCTCTCCTCTCACCTGTCTTCCTCTGTCCTCTCCTCTCTCCTGTCTTCCTCTGTCCTCTCCTCTCACCTGTCTTCCTCTGTCCTCTCTTCTCACCTGTCTTCCTCTGTCCTCTCCTCTCACCTGTCTTCCTCTGTCCTCTCCTCTCACCTTACATCAGTCAAAAAACTCTTACTCCCAAAAATAATATTACTTCAGGCAAAAAACACTCCCAAAAAATATTACTTTGTTCAAATTTCTATTACTCCCAAAAATTATATTTCTCCAGTCAAAAAAGTCTTACTCCCAAAAATAATACAACAGTCAAAAATACCCTACTCCAAAAATATTATTACATCAGTCAAAATACTCTTACTCTCAAAAATAATATTACTCCAGTCAAAATTCATTTAGACCCAAAAATACCTGTCTTCCTCTGTCCTCTCTTCTCACCTGTCTTCCTCTGTCCTCTCCCTTCACCTGTCTTCCTCTGTCCTCTCTTCTCACCTGTCTTCCTCTGTCCTCTCCCTTCACCTGTCTTCCTCTGTCCTCTCTTCTCACCTGTCTTCCTCTGTCCTCTCCTCTCACCTTACATCAGTCAAAAAACTGTTACTCCCAAAAATAATATGACTTCAGGCAAAAAACACTCCCAAAAATATTACTTTGTTCAAATTACTATTACTCCCAAAAATTATATTTCTCCAGTTAAAAAACTCTTACTCCCAAAAATATTACAACAGTCAAACAACCCAACTCCAAAAATATTATTACATCAATCAAAATACTCTTACTCTCAAAAATAATATTACTCCAGTCAAAATTCACATAGTCCCAAAAATACCTGTCTTCCTCTGTCCTCTCCTCTCACCTGTTTTCCTCTGTCCTCTCCTCTCACCTGTCTTCCTCTGTCCTCTCCTCTCTCCTGTCTTCCTCTGTCCTCTCTTCTCACCTGTCTTCCTCTGTCCTCTCCTCTCACCTGTGTTCCTCTGTCCTCTCCTCTCACCTGTCTTCCTCTGTCCTCTCCTCTCATTTTACATCAGTCAAAATCTCTTACTCCCAAAAATAATATTACTTCAGGCAAAAAACACTCCCAAAAATATTACTTTGTTCAAATTTCTATTACTCCCAAAAATTATATTTCTCCAGTCAAAAAACTCTTACTCCCAAATATATTACAACAGTCAAACAACCCTACTCCAAAAATATTTTTACATCAGTCAAAATACTCTTACTCTCAAAAATATTATTACTTCAGGCAAAAAACACTCCAAAAAATATTACTTTGTTCAAATTTCTATTACTCCCAAAAATTATATTTCTCCAGTCAAAAAAGTCTTACTCCCAAAAATAATACAACAGTCAAAAATACCCTACTCCAAAAATATTATTACATCAGTCAAAATACTCTTACTCTCAAAAATAATATTACTCCAGTCAAAATTCAGTTAGACCCAAAAATACCTTTCTTCCTCTGTCCTCTCTTCTCACCTGTCTTCCTCTGTCCTCTCCCTTCACCTGTCTTCCTCTGTCCTCTCTTCTCACCTGTCTTCCTCTGTCCTCTCCCTTCACCTGTCTTCCTCTGTCCTCTCTTCTCACCTGTCTTCCTCTGTCCTCTCCTCTCACCTTACATCAGTCAAAAAACTGTTACTCCCAAAAATAATATGACTTCAGGCAAAAAACACTCCCAAAAATATTACTTTGTTCAAATTACTATTATTCCCAAAAATTATATTTCTCCAGTCAAAAAACTCTTACTCCCAAAAATATTACAACAGTCAAAAAACCCTACTCCAAAAATATTATTACATCAGTCAAAATACTCTTACTCTCAAAAATAATATTACTCCAGTCAAAATTCACATAGTCCCAAAAATACCTGTCTTCCTCTGTCCTCTCCTCTCACCTGTCTTCCTCTGTCCTCTCTTCTCGCCTGTCTTCCTCTGTCCTCTCCTCTCACCTGTCTTCCTCTGTCCTCTCTTCTCACCTGTCTTCCTCTGTCCTCTCCTCTCACCTGTCTTCCTCTGTCCTTTCCTCTCACCTGTCTTCCTCTGTCCTCTCTTCTCACCTGTCTTCCTCTGTCCTCTCCTCTCACCTGTCTTCCTCTGTCCTCTCCTCTCACCTTACATCAATCAAAAAACTCTTACTCCCAAAAATAATATTACTTCAGGCAAAAAACACTCCCAAAAAATATTACTTTGTTCAAATTTCTATTACTCCCAAAAATTATATTTCTCCAGTCAAAAAAGTCTTACTCCCAAAAATAATACAACAGTCAAAAATACCCTACTCCAAAAATATTATTACATCAGTCAAAATACTCTTACTCTCAAAAATAATATTACTCCAGTCAAAATTCAATTAGACCCAAAAATACCTGTCTTCCTCTGTCCTCTCTTCTCACCTGTCTTCCTCTGTTCTCTCCTCTCTCCTGTCTTCCTCTGTCCTCTCTTCTCACCTGTCTTCCTCTGTCCTTTCCCTTCACCTGTCTTCCTCTGTCCTCTCCCTTCACCTGTCTTCCTCTGTCCTCTCTTCTCACCTGTCTTCCTCTGTTCTCTCCTCTCTCCTGTCTTCCTCTGTCCTCTCTTCTCACCTGTCTTCCTCTGTCCTTTCCCTTCACCTGTCTTCCTCTGTCCTCTCTTCTCACCTGTCTTCCTCTGTCCTCTCCTCTCACCTTACATCAGTCAAAAAACTGTTACTCCCAAAAATAATATTACTTCAGGCAAAAAACACTCCCAAAAATATTACTTTGTTCAAATTACTATTACTCCCAAAAATTATTATTCTCCAGTCAAAAAACTCTTACTCCCAAAAATATTACAACAGTCAAAAAACCCTACTCCAAAAATATTATTACATCAATCAAAATACTCTTACTCTCAAAAATAATATTACTTCAGGAAAGAAAAACACTCCCAAAAATATTACTTTGTTCAAATTACTATTTCTCCCAAAAATTATATTTCTCCAGTCAAAAAACTCTTACTCCCAAAAATATTACAACAGTCAAAAATACCCAACTCCAAAAATATTATTACATCAGTCAAAATACTCTTACTCTCAAAAATAATATTACTTCAGACAAAAAACACTCCCAAAAATATTACTTTATTCAAATTACTATTACTCCCAAAAATTATATTTCTCCAGTCAAAAAACTCTTACTCCCAAAAACATTAAAACAGTCCAAAAAACCCTACTCCAAAAATATTTTACTCCAGTCAAAATACTCTTACTCTCAAAAATAATATTACTTCACGAAAAAAACACTCCCAAAAATATTACTTTGTTCAAATTACTATTACTCCCAAAAATTATATTTCTCCAGTCAAAAAACTCTTACTCCCAAAAATATTACAACAGTCAAAAAAACCCTACTTCAAAAATATTATTACATCAGTCAAAATACTCTTACTCTCAAAAATAATATTACTCCAGTCAAAATTCAATTAGTCCCAAAAATACCTGTCTTCCTCTGTCCTCTCCTCTCACCTGTCTTCCTCTGTCCTCTCTTCTCACCTGTCTTCCTCTGTCCTCTCCTCTCACCTGTCTTCCTCTGTCCTCTCCTCTCAACTTACATCAGTCAAAAAACTCTTACTCCCAAAAACAATATTACTTCAGGCAAAAAACACTCCCAAAAATATTACTTTGTTCAAATTTCTATTACTCCCAAAAATTATATTTCTCCAGTCAAAAAACTCTTACTCCCAAAAATATTACAACAGTCAAACAACCCTACTCCAAAAATATTATTACATCAGTCAAAATACTCTTACTCTCAAAAATATTATTACTTCAGGCAAAAAACACTCCCAAACATATTACTTTGTTCAAATTTCTATTACTCCCAAAAATTATATTTCTCCAGTCAAAAAACTCTTACTCCCAAAAATTCTACAACAGTCAAAAATACCCAACTCCAAAAATATTATTACATCAGTCAAAATACTCTTACTCTCAAAAATAATATTACTTCAGGAAAAAAACACTCCCAAAAATATTACTTTGTTCAAATTACTATTACTCCCAAAAATTATATTTCTCCAGTTAAAAAACTCTTACTCCCAAAAATATTACAACAGTCAAACAACCCTACTCCAAAAATATTATTACATCAATCAAAGTACTCTTACTCTCAAAAATAATATTACTCCAGTCAAAATTCACATAGTCCCAAAAATACCTGTCTTCCTCTGTCCTCTCCTCTCACCTGTTTTTCTCTGTCCTCTCCTCTCACCTGTCTTCCTCTGTCCTCTCCTCTCTCCTGTCTTCCTCTGTCCTCTCCTCTCACCTGTCTTCCTCTGTCCTCTCCTCTCTCCTGTCTTCCTCTGTCCTCTCCTCTCACCTGTCTTCCTCTGTCCTCTCTTCTCACCTGTCTTCCTCTGTCCTCTCCTCTCACCTGTCTTCCTCTGTCCTCTCCTCTCACCTTACATCAGTCAAAAAACTCTTACTCCCAAAAATAATATTACTTCAGGCAAAAAACACTCCCAAAAAATATTACTTTGTTCAAATTTCTATTACTCCCAAAAATTATATTTCTCCAGTCAAAAAAGTCTTACTCCCAAAAATAATACAACAGTCAAAAATACCCTACTCCAAAAATATTATTACATCAGTCAAAATACTCTTACTCTCAAAAATAATATTACTCCAGTCAAAATTCATTTAGACCCAAAAATACCTGTCTTCCTCTGTCCTCTCTTCTCACCTGTCTTCCTCTGTCCTCTCCCTTCACCTGTCTTCCTCTGTCCTCTCTTCTCACCTGTCTTCCTCTGTCCTCTCCCTTCACCTGTCTTCCTCTGTCCTCTCTTCTCACCTGTCTTCCTCTGTCCTCTCCTCTCACCTTACATCAGTCAAAAAACTGTTACTCCCAAAAATAATATGACTTCAGGCAAAAAACACTCCCAAAAATATTACTTTGTTCAAATTACTATTACTCCCAAAAATTATATTTCTCCAGTTAAAAAACTCTTACTCCCAAAAATATTACAACAGTCAAACAACCCAACTCCAAAAATATTATTACATCAATCAAAATACTCTTACTCTCAAAAATAATATTACTCCAGTCAAAATTCACATAGTCCCAAAAATACCTGTCTTCCTCTGTCCTCTCCTCTCACCTGTTTTCCTCTGTCCTCTCCTCTCACCTGTCTTCCTCTGTCCTCTCCTCTCTCCTGTCTTCCTCTGTCCTCTCTTCTCACCTGTCTTCCTCTGTCCTCTCCTCTCACCTGTGTTCCTCTGTCCTCTCCTCTCACCTGTCTTCCTCTGTCCTCTCCTCTCATTTTACATCAGTCAAAATCTCTTACTCCCAAAAATAATATTACTTCAGGCAAAAAACACTCCCAAAAATATTACTTTGTTCAAATTTCTATTACTCCCAAAAATTATATTTCTCCAGTCAAAAAACTCTTACTCCCAAATATATTACAACAGTCAAACAACCCTACTCCAAAAATATTTTTACATCAGTCAAAATACTCTTACTCTCAAAAATATTATTACTTCAGGCAAAAAACACTCCAAAAAATATTACTTTGTTCAAATTTCTATTACTCCCAAAAATTATATTTCTCCAGTCAAAAAAGTCTTACTCCCAAAAATAATACAACAGTCAAAAATACCCTACTCCAAAAATATTATTACATCAGTCAAAATACTCTTACTCTCAAAAATAATATTACTCCAGTCAAAATTCAGTTAGACCCAAAAATACCTTTCTTCCTCTGTCCTCTCTTCTCACCTGTCTTCCTCTGTCCTCTCCCTTCACCTGTCTTCCTCTGTCCTCTCTTCTCACCTGTCTTCCTCTGTCCTCTCCCTTCACCTGTCTTCCTCTGTCCTCTCTTCTCACCTGTCTTCCTCTGTCCTCTCCTCTCACCTTACATCAGTCAAAAAACTGTTACTCCCAAAAATAATATGACTTCAGGCAAAAAACACTCCCAAAAATATTACTTTGTTCAAATTACTATTATTCCCAAAAATTATATTTCTCCAGTCAAAAAACTCTTACTCCCAAAAATATTACAACAGTCAAAAAACCCTACTCCAAAAATATTATTACATCAGTCAAAATACTCTTACTCTCAAAAATAATATTACTCCAGTCAAAATTCACATAGTCCCAAAAATACCTGTCTTCCTCTGTCCTCTCCTCTCACCTGTCTTCCTCTGTCCTCTCTTCTCGCCTGTCTTCCTCTGTCCTCTCCTCTCACCTGTCTTCCTCTGTCCTCTCTTCTCACCTGTCTTCCTCTGTCCTCTCCTCTCACCTGTCTTCCTCTGTCCTCTCCTCTCATTTTACATCAGTCAAAATCTCTTACTCCCAAAAATAATATTACTTCAGGCAAAAAACACTCCCAAAAATATTACTTTGTTCAAATTTCTATTACTCCCAAAAATTATATTTCTCCAGTCAAAAAACTCTTACTCCCAAAAATATTACAACAGTCAAAAATATCCAACTCCAAAAATATTATTACATCAGTCAAAATACTCTTACTCTCAAAAATAATATTACTTCAGGAAAAAAACACTCCCAAAAATATTACTTTGTTCAAATTACTATTACTCCCAAAAATTATTTTTCTCCAGTCAAAAAACTCTTACTTCCAAAAATATTACAACAGTCAAACAACCCTACTCCAAAAATATTATTACATCAATCAAAATACTCTTACTCTCAAAAGTAATATTACTCCAGTCAAAATTCACATAGTCCCAAAAATACCTGTCTTCCTCTGTCCTCTCCTCTTACCTGTCTTCCTCTGTCCTCTCCTCTCGCCTGTCTTCCTCTGTCCTCTCCTCTCACCTGTCTTCCTCTGTCCTCTCCTCTCAACTTACATCAGTCAAAAAACTCTTACTCCCAAAAACAATATTACTTCAGGCAAAAAACACTCTCAAAAATATTCCTTTGTTCAAATTTCTATTACTCCCAAAAATTATATTTCTCCAGTCAAAAAACTCTTACTCCCAAAAATTCTACAACAGTCAAACAACCCTACTCCAAAAATATTTTTACATCAGTCAAAATACTCTTACTCTCAAAAATATTATTACTTCAGGCAAAAAACACTCCCAAACATATTACTTTGTTCAAATTTCTATTACTCCCAAAAATTATATTTCTCCAGTCAAAAAACTCTTACTCCCAAAAATTCTACAACAGTCAAAAATACCCAACTCCAAAAATATTATTACATCAGTCAAAATACTCTTACTCTCAAAAATAATATTACTTCAGGAAAACAACACTCCCAAAAATATTACTTTGTTCAAATTACTATTACTCCCAAAAATTATATTTCTCCAGTTAAAAAACTCTTACTCCCAAAAATATTACAACAGTCAAACAACCCTACTCCAAAAATATTATTACATCAATCAAAATACTCTTACTCTCAAAAATAATATTACTCCAGTCAAAATTCACATAGTCCCAAAAATACCTGTCTTCCTCTGTCCTCTCCTCTCACCTGTCTTCCTCTGTCCTCTCCTCTCTCCTGTCTTCCTCTGTCCTCTCTTCTCACCTGTCTTCCTCTGTCCTCTCCTCTCACCTGTCTTCCTCTGTCCTCTCCTCTCACCTGTCTTCCTCTGTCCTCTCTTCTCACCTGTCTTCCTCTGTCCTCTCCTCTCACCTGTCTTCCTCTGTCCTCTCCTCTCACCTTACATCAATCAAAAAACTCTTACTCCCAAAAATAATATTACTTCAGGCAAAAAACACTCCCAAAAAATATTACTTTGTTCAAATTTCTATTACTCCCAAAAATTATATTTCTCCAGTCAAAAAAGGCTTACTCCCAAAAATAATACAACAGTCAAAAATACCCTACTCCAAAAATATTATTACATCAGTCAAAATACTCTTACTCTCAAAAATAATATTACTCCAGTCAAAATTCAATTAGACCCAAAAATACCTGTCTTCCTCTGTCCTCTCTTCTCACCTGTCTTCCTCTGTTCTCTCCTCTCTCCAGTCTTCCTCTGTCCTCTCTTCTCACCTGTCTTCCTCTGTCCTTTCCCTTCACCTGTCTTCCTCTGTCCTCTCCCTTCACCTGTCTTCCTCTGTCCTCTCTTCTCACCTGTCTTCCTCTGTTCTCTCCTCTCTCCTGTCTTCCTCTGTCCTCTCTTCTCACCTGTCTTCCTCTGTCCTTTCCCTTCACCTGTCTTCCTCTGTCCTCTCTTCTCACCTGTCTTCCTCTGTCCTCTCCTCTCACCTTACATCAGTCAAAAAACTGTTACTCCCAAAAATAATATTACTTCAGGCAAAAAACATTCCCAAAAATATTACTTTGTTCAAATTACTATTACTCCCAAAAATTATATTTCTCCAGTCAAAAAACTCTTACTCCCAAAAATATTACAACAGTCAAAAAACCCTACTCCAAAAATATTATTACATCAGTCAAAATACTCTTACTCTCAAAAATAATATTACTCCAGTCAAAATTCAATTAGTCCCAAAAATACCTGTCTTCCTCTGTCCTCTCCTCTCTCCTGTCTTCCTCTGTCCTCTCCTCTCACCTGTCTTTCTCTTTCCTCTCCTCTCACCTGTCTTCCTCTGTCCTCTCTTCTCTCCTGTCTTCCTCTGTCCTTTCCTCTCTCCTGTCTTCCTCTGTCCTCTCCTCTTACCTGTCTTCCTCTGTCCTCTCCTCTCTCCTGTCTTCCTCTGTCCTCTCCTCTCACCTGTCTTCCTCTGTCCTCTCTTCTCTCCTGTCTTCCTCTGTCCTTTCCTCTCTCCTGTCTTCCTCTGTCCTCTCCTCTCACCTGTCTTCCTCTGTCCTCTCCTCTCACCTGTCTTCCTCTGTCCTCTCCTCTCACCTTGCATCAGTCAAAATCTCTTACTCTCAAAAATATTATTACTTCAGGCAAAAAACACTCCCAAACATATTACTTTGTTCAATTTTCTATTACTCCCAAAAATTATTATTCTCCAGTCAAAAAACTCTTACTCCCAAAAATATTACAACAGTCAAAAATATCCAACTCCAAAAATATTATTACATCAGTCAAAATACTCTTACTCTCAAAAATAATATTACTTCAGGAAAAAAACACTCCCAACAATATTACTTTGTTCAAATTACTATTACTCCCAAAAATTATTATTCTCCAGTCAAAAAACTCTTACTCCCAAAAATATTACAACAGTCAAAAAACCCTACTCCAAAAATATTATTACATCAATCAAAATACTCTTACTCTCAAAAATAATATTACTTCAGGAAAGAAAAACACTCCCAAAAATATTACTTTGTTCAAATTACTATTACTCCCAAAAATTATTTTTCTCCAGTCAAAAAACTCTTACTCCCAAAAATATTACAACAGTCAAAAATACCCAACTCCAAAAATATTATTACATCAGTCAAAATACTCTTACTCTCAAAAATAATATTACTTCAGGCAAAAAACACTCCCAAAAATATTACTTTATTCAAATTACTATTACTCCCAAAAATTATATTTCTCCAGTCAAAAAACTCTTACTCCCAAAAACATTAAAACAGTCCAAAAAACCATACTCCAAAAATATTTTTACTCCAGTCAAAATACTCTTACTCTCAAAAATAATATTACTTCACGAAAAAAACACTCCCAAAAATATTACTTTGTTCAAATTACTATTACTCCCAAAAAATATATTTCTCCAGTCAAAAAACTCTTACTCCCAAAAATATTACAACAGTCAAAAAAACCCTACTTCAAAAATATTATTACATCAGTCAAAATACTCTTACTCTCAAAAATAATATTACTCCAGTCAAAATTCAATTAGTCCCAAAAATACCTGTCTTCCTCTGTCCTCTCCTCTCACCTGTCTTCCTCTGTCCTCTCTTCTCACCTGTCTTCCTCTGTCCTCTCCTCTCACCTGTCTTCCTCTGTCCTCTCCTCTCAACTTACATCAGTCAAAAAACTCTTACTCCCAAAAACAATATTACTTCAGGCAAAAAACACTCCCAAAAATATTACTTTGTTCAAATTTCTATTACTCCCAAAAATTATATTTCTCCAGTCAAAAAACTCTTACTCCCAAAAATATTACAACAGTCAAACAACCCTACTCCAAAAATATTATTACATCAATCAAAGTACTCTTACTCTCAAAAATAATATTACTCCAGTCAAAATTCACATAGTCCCAAAAATACCTGTCTTCCTCTGTCCTCTCCTCTCACCTGTTTTTCTCTGTCCTCTCCTCTCACCTGTCTTCCTCTGTCCTCTCCTCTCTCCTGTCTTCCTCTGTCCTCTCCTCTCACCTGTCTTCCTCTGTCCTCTCCTCTCACCTTACATCAGTCAAAAAACTGTTACTCCCAAAAATAATATTACTTCAGGCAAAAAACACTCCCAAAAATATTACTTTGTTCAAATTACTATTACTCCCAAAAATTATTATTCTCCAGTCAAAAAACTCTTACTCCCAAAAATATTACAACAGTCAAAAAACCCTACTCCAAAAATATTATTACATCAGTCAAAATACTCTTACTCTCAAAAATAATATTACTCCAGTCAAAATTCAATTAGTCCCAAAAATACCTGTCTTCCTCTTTCCTCTCCTCTCGCCTGTCTTCCTCTGTCCTCTCCTCTCACCTGTCTTCCTCTGTCCTCTCCTCTCAACTTACATCAGTCAAAAAACTCTTACTCCCAAAAACATAATTACTTCAAGCAAAAAACACTCCCAAAAATATTACTTTGTTCAAATTTCTATTACTCCCAAAAAATATATTTCTCCAGTCAAAAAACTCTTACTCCCAAAAATATTACATCAGTCAAACAACCCTACTCCAAAAATATTTTTACATCAGTCAAAATACTCTTACTCTCAAAAATATTATTACTTCAGGCAAAAAACACTCCCAAACATATTACTTTGTTCAAATTTCTATTACTCCCAAAAATTATATTTCTCCAGTCAAAAAACTCTTACTCCCAAAAATTCTACAACAGTCAAAAATACCCAACTCCAAAAATATTATTACATCAGTCAAAATACTCTTACTCTCAAAAATAATATTACTTCAGGAAAAAAACACTCCCAAAAATATTACTTTGTTCAAATTACTATTACTCCCAAAAATTATATTTCTCCAGTTAAAAAACTCTTACTCCCAAAAATATTACAACAGTCAAACAACCCTACTCCAAAAATATTATTTCATCAATCAAAATACTCTTACTCTCAAAAATAATATTACTCCAGTCAAAATTCACATAGTCCCAAAAATACCTGTCTTCCTCTGTCCTCTCCTCTCACCTGTTTTCCTCTGTCCTCTCCTCTCACCTGTCTTCCTCTGTCTTCTCCTCTCTCCTATCTTCCTCTGTCCTCTCCTCTCACCTGTCTTCCTCTGTCCTCTCTTCTCACCTGTCTTCCTCTGTCCTCTCCTCTCACCTGTCTTCCTCTGTCCTCTCCTCTCACCTGTCTTCCTCTGTCCTCTCTTCTCACCTGTCTTCCTCTGTCCTCTCTTCTCACCTGTCTTCCTCTGTCCTCTCCTCTCACCTTACATCAGTCAAAAAACTCTTACTCCCAAAAATAATATTACTTCAGGCAAAAAACACTCCCAAAAAATATTACTTTGTTCAAATTTCTATTACTCCCAAAAATTATATTTCTCCAGTCAAAAAAGTCTTACTCCCAAAAATAATACAACAGTCAAAAATACCCTACTCCAAAAATATTATTACATCAGTCAAAATACTCTTACTCTCAAAAATAATATTACTCCAGTCAAAATTCAATTAGACCCAAAAATACCTGTCTTCCTCTGTCCTCTCTTCTCACCTGTCTTCCTCTGTCCTCTCCCTTCACCTGTCTTCCTCTGTCCTCTCTTCTCACCTGTCTTCCTCTGTCCTCTCCCTTCACCTGTCTTCCTCTGTCCTCTCTTCTCACCTGTCTTCCTCTGTCCTCTCCTCTCACCTTACATCAGTCAACAAACTGTTACTCCCAAAAATAATATGACTTCAGGCAAAAAACACTCCCAAAAATATTACTTTGTTCAAATTACTATTACTCCCAAAAATTATATTTCTCCAGTCAAAAAACTCTTACTCCCAAAAATAATACAACAGTCAAAAAACCCTACTCCAAAAATATTATTACATCAGTCAAAATACTCTTACTCTCAAAAATAATATTACTCCAGTCAAAATTCAATTAGTCCCAAAAATACCTGTCTTCCTCTGTCCTCTCCTCTCACCTGTCTTCCTCTGTCCTCTCCTCTCTCCTGTCTTCCTCTCTCCTCTCTTCTCACCTGTCTTCTTCTGTCCTCTCCTCTCTCCTGTCTTCCTCTGTCCTCTCTTTTCACCTGTCTTCCTCTGTCCTCTCCTCTCACCTGTCTTCCTCTGTCCTCTCCTCTCTCCTGTCTTCCTCTGTCCTCTCTTTTCACCTGTCTTCCTCTGTCCTCTCCTCTCACCTGTCTTCCTCTGTCCTCTCCTCTCTCCTGTCTTCCTCTGTCCTCTCCTCTCACCTGTCTTCCTCTGTCCTCTCCTCTCACCTGTCTTCCTCTGTCCTCTCCTCTCACCTTACATCAGTCAAAATCTCTTACTCTCAAAAATATTATTACTTCAGGCAAAAAACACTCCTAAACATATTACTTTGTTCAATTTTCTATTACTCCCAAAAATTATATTTCTCCAGTCAAAAAACTCTTACTCCCAAAAATATTACAACAGTCAAAAATAACCAACTCCAAAAATATTATTACATCAGTCAAAATACTCTTACTCTCAAAAATAATATTACTTCAGGAAAAAAACACTCCCAAAAATATTACTTTGTTCAAATTACTATTACTCCCAAAAATTATATTTCTCCAGTCAAAAAACTCTTACTTCCAAAAATATTACAACAGTCAAACAACCCTACTCCAAAAATATTTTTACATCAGTCAAAATACTCTTACTCTCAAAAATATTATTACTTCAGGCAAAAAACACTCCCAAATATATTACTTTGTTCAAATTTCTATTACTCCCAAAAATTATATTTCTCCAGTCAAAAAACTCTTACTCCCAAAAATTCTACAACAGTCAAAAATACCCAACTCCAAAAATATTATTACATCAGTCAAAATACTCTTACTCTCAAAAATAGTATTACTTCAGGAAAAAAACACTCCCAAAAATATTACTTTGTTCAAATTACTATTACTCCCAAAAATTATATTTCTCCAGTTAAAAAACTCTTACTCCCAAAAATATTACAACAGTCAAACAACCCTACTCCAAAAATATTATTACATCAATCAAAATACTCTTACTCTCAAAAATAATATTACTTCAGGAAAGAAAAACACTCCCAAAAATATTACTTTGTTCAAATTACTATTACTCCCAAAAATTATATTTCTCCAGTCAAAAAACTCTTACTCCCAAAAATATTACAACAGTCAAAAATACCCAACTCCAAAAATATTATTACATCAGTCAAAATACTCTTACTCTCAAAAATAATATTACTCCAGTCAAAATTCAATTAGTCCCAAAAATACCTGTCTTCCTCTGTCCTCTCCTCTCACCTGTCTTCCTCTGTCCTCTCCTCTCACCTGTCTTCCGCTGTCCTCTCCTCTCAACTTACATCAGTCAAAAAACTCTTACTCCCATAAACAATATTACTTCAGGCAAAAAACACTCCCAAAAATATTACTTTGTTCAAATTTCTATTACTCCCAAAAATTATATTTCTTTAGTCAAAAAACTCTTACTCCCAAAAATATTACAACAGTCAAACAACCCTACTCCAAAAATATTTTTACATCAGTCAAAATACTCTTACTCTCAAAAATATTATTACTTTAGGCAAAAAACACTCCCAAACATATTACTTTGTTCAAATTTCTATTACTCCCAAAAATTATATTTCTCCAGTCAAAAAACTCTTACTCCCAAAAATTCTACAACAGTCAAAAATACCCAACTCCAAAAATATTATTACATCAGTCAAAATACTCTTACTCTCAAAAATAATATTACTTCAGGAAAAAAACACTCCCAAAAATATTACTTTGTTCAAATTACTATTACTCCCAAAAATTATATTTCTCCAGTTAAAAAACTCTTACTCCCAAAAATATTACAACAGTCAAACAACCCTACTCCAAAAATATTATTACATCAATCAAAGTACTCTTACTCTCAAAAATAATATTACTCCAGTCAAAATTCACATAGTCCCAAAAATACCTGTCTTCCTCTGTCCTCTCCTCTCACCTGTTTTTCTCTGTCCTCTCCTCTCACCTGTCTTCCTCTGTCCTCTCCTCTCTCCTGTCTTCCTCTGTCCTCTCCTCTCACCTGTCTTCCTCTGTCCTCTCTTCTCACCTGTCTTCCTCTGTCCTCTCCTCTCACCTGTCTTCCTCTGTCCTCTCCTCTCAACTTACATCAGTCAAAAAACTCTTACTCCCAAAAACAATATTACTTCAGGCAAAAAACACTCCCAAAAATATTACTTTGTTCAAATTTCTATTACTCCCAAAAATTATATTTCTCCAGTCAAAAAACTCTTACTCCCAAAAATATTACAACAGTCAAACAACCCTACTCCAAAAATATTATTACATCAGTCAAAATACTCTTACTCTCAAAAATATTATTACTTCAGGCAAAAAACACTCCCAAACATATTACTTTGTTCAAATTTCTATTACTCCCAAAAATAATATTTCTCCAGTCAAAAAACTCTTACTCCCAAAAATTCTACAACAGTCAAAAATACCCAACTCCAAAAATATTATTACATCAGTCAAAATACTCTTTCTCTCAAAAATAATATTACTTCAGGAAAAAAAACACTCCCAAAAATATTACTTTGTTCAAATTACTATTACTCCCAAAAATTATATTTCTCCAGTTAAAAAACTCTTACTCCCAAAAATATTACAACAGTCAAACAACCCTACTCCAAAAATATTATTACATCAATCAAAATACTCTTACTCTCAAAAATAATATTACTCCAGTCAAAATTCACATAGTCCCAAAAATACCTGTCTTCCTCTGTCCTCTCCTCTCACCTGTCTTCCTCTGTCCTCTCCTCTCTCCTATCTTCCTCTGTCCTCTCCTCTCACCTGTCTTCCTCTGTCCTCTCTTCTCACCTGTCTTCCTCTGTCCTCTCCTCTCACCTGTCTTCCTCTGTCCTCTCCTCTCACCTGTCTTCCTCTGTCCTCTCTTCTCACCTGTCTTCCTCTGTCCTCTCCTCTCACCTGTCTTCCTCTGTCCTCTCCTCTCACCTTACATCAGTCAAAAAACTCTTACTCCCAAAAATAATATTACTTCAGGCAAAAAACACTCCCAAAAAATATTACTTTGTTCAAATTTCTATTACTCCCAAAAATTATATTTCTCCAGTCAAAAAAGTCTTACTCCCAAAAATAATACAACAGTCAAAAATACCCTACTCCAAAAATATTATTACATCAGTCAAAATACTCTTACTCTCAAAAATAAAATTACTCCAGTCAAAATTCATTTAGACCCAAAAATACCTGTCTTCCTCTGTCCTCTCTTCTCACCTGTCTTCCTCTGTCCTCTCCCTTCACCTGTCTTCCTCTGTCCTCTCTTCTCACCTGTCTTCCTCTGTCCTCTCCCTTCACCTGTCTTCCTCTGTCCTCTCTTCTCACCTGTCTTCCTCTGTCCTCTCCTCTCACCTTACATCAGTCAAAAAACTGTTACTCCCAAAAATAATATGACTTCAGGCAAAAAACACTCCCAAAAATATTACTTTGTTCAAATTACTATTACTCCCAAAAATTATATTTCTCCAATCAAAAAACTCTTACTCCCAAAAATATTACAACAGTCAAAAAACCCTACTCCAAAAATATTATTACATCAGTCAAAATACTCTTACTCTCAAAAATAATATTACTCCAGTCAAAATTCAATTAGTCCCAAAAATACCTGTCTTCCTCTGTCCTCTCTTCTCACCTGTCTTCCTCTGTCCTCTCCTCTCACCTTACATCAGTCAAAAAACTGTTACTCCCAAAAATAATATTACTTCAGGCAAAAAACACTCCCAAAAATATTACTTTGTTCAAATTACTATTACTCCCAAAAATTATATTTCTCCAGTCAAAAAACTCCTACTCCCAAAAATATTACAACAGTCAAAAAACCCTACTCCAAAAATATTATTACATCAGTCAAAATACTCTTACTCTCAAAAATAATATTACTCCAGTCAAAATTCAATTAGTCCCAAAAATACCTGTCTTCCTCTGTCCTCTTCTCTCACCTGTCTTCCTCTGTCCTCTCCTCTCTCCTGTCTTCCTCTGTCCTCTCTTTTCACCTGTCTTCCTCTGTCCTCTCCTCTCTCCTGTCTTCCTCTGTCCTCTCCTCTCACCTGTCTTCCTCTGTCCTCTCCTCTCACCTGTCTTCCTCTGTCCTCTCTTCTCACCTGTTTTCCTCTGTCCTCTCCTCTCTCCTGTCTTCCTCTGTCCTCTCTTCTCACCTGTTTTCCTCTGTCCTCTCCTCTCTCCTGTCTTCCTCTGTCCTCTCCTCTCTCCTGTCTTCGTCTGTCCTCTCCTCTCACCTGTCTTCCTCTGTACTCTCCTCTCTCCTGTCTTCCTCTGTCCTCTCCTCTCACCTGTCTTCCTCTGTCCTCTCCTCTCACCTTACATCAGTCAAAAAACTGTTACTCCCAAAAATAATATTACTTCAGGCAAAAAACACTCCCAAAAATATTACTTTGTTCAAATTACTATTACTCCCAAAAATTATTATTCTCCAGTCAAAAAACTCTTACTCCCAAAAATATTACAACAGTCAAAAAACCCTACTCCAAAAATATTATTACATCAATCAAAATACTCTTACTCTCAAAAATAATATTACTTCAGGAAAGAAAAACACTCCCAAAAATATTACTTTGTTCAAATTACTATTACTCCCAAAAATTATATTTCTCCAGTCAAAAAACTCTTACTCCCAACAATATTACAACAGTCAACAATACCCAACTCCAAAAATATTATTACATCAGTCAAAATACTCTTACTCTCAAAAATAATATTACTCCAGTCAAAATTCACATAGTCCCAAAAATACCTGTTTTCTTCTGTCCTCTCCTCTCACCTGTCTTCCTCTGTCCTCTCCTCTCTCCTGTCTTCCTCTGTCCTCTCCTCTCACCTGTCTTCCTCTGTCCTCTCTTCTCACCTGTCTTCCTCTGTCCTCTCCTCTCACCTGTCTTCCTCTGTCCTCTCCTCTCAACTTACATCAGTCAAAAAACTCTTACTCCCAAAAACAATATTACTTCAGGCAAAAAACACTCCCAAAAATATTACTTTGTTCAAATTTCTATTACTCCCAAAAATTATATTTCTCCAGTCAAAAAACTCTTACTCCCAAAAATATTACAACAGTCAAACAACCCTACTCCAAAAATATTATTACATCAGTCAAAATACTCTTACTCTCAAAAATATTATTACTTCAGGCAAAAAACACTCCCAAACATATTACTTTGTTCAAATTTCTATTACTCCCAAAAATTATATTTCTCCAGTCAAAAAACTCTTACTCCCAAAAATTCTACAACAGTCAAAAATACCCAACTCCAAAAATATTATTACATCAGTCAAAATACTCTTTCTCTCAAAAATAATATTACTTCAGGAAAAAAAACACTCCCAAAAATATTACTTTGTTCAAATTACTATTACTCCCAAAAATTATATTTCTCCAGTTAAAAAACTCTTACTCCCAAAAATATTACAACAGTCAAACAACCCTACTCCAAAAATATTATTACATCAATCAAAATACTCTTACTCTCAAAAATAATATTACTCCAGTCAAAATTCACATAGTCCCAAAAATACCTGTCTTCCTCTGTCCTCTCCTCTCACCTGTCTTCCTCTGTCCTCTCCTCTCTCCTATCTTCCTCTGTCCTCTCCTCTCACCTGTCTTCCTCTGTCCTCTCTTCTCACCTGTCTTCCTCTGTCCTCTCCTCTCACCTGTCTTCCTCTGTCCTCTCCTCTCACCTGTCTTCCTCTGTCCTCTCTTCTCACCTGTCTTCCTCTGTCCTCTCCTCTCACCTGTCTTCCTCTGTCCTCTCCTCTCACCTTACATCAGTCAAAAAACTCTTACTCCCAAAAATAATATTACTTCAGGCAAAAAACACTCCCAAAAAATATTACTTTGTTCAAATTTCTATTACTCCCAAAAATTATATTTCTCCAGTCAAAAAAGTCTTACTCCCAAAAATAATACAACAGTCAAAAATACCCTACTCCAAAAATATTATTACATCAGTCAAAATACTCTTACTCTCAAAAATAAAATTACTCCAGTCAAAATTCATTTAGACCCAAAAATACCTGTCTTCCTCTGTCCTCTCTTCTCACCTGTCTTCCTCTGTCCTCTCCCTTCACCTGTCTTCCTCTGTCCTCTCTTCTCACCTGTCTTCCTCTGTCCTCTCCCTTCACCTGTCTTCCTCTGTCCTCTCTTCTCACCTGTCTTCCTCTGTCCTCTCCTCTCACCTTACATCAGTCAAAAAACTGTTACTCCCAAAAATAATATGACTTCAGGCAAAAAACACTCCCAAAAATATTACTTTGTTCAAATTACTATTACTCCCAAAAATTATATTTCTCCAATCAAAAAACTCTTACTCCCAAAAATATTACAACAGTCAAAAAACCCTACTCCAAAAATATTATTACATCAGTCAAAATACTCTTACTCTCAAAAATAATATTACTTCAGGAAAAAAACACTCCCAAAAATATTACTTTGTTCAAATTACTATTATTCCCAAAAATTATATTTCTCCAGTCAAAAAACTCTTACTTCCAAAAATATTACAACAGTCAAACAACCCTACTCCAAAAATATTATTACATCAATCAAAATACTCTTACTCTCAAAAATAAAATTACTCCAGTCAAAATTCATTTAGACCCAAAAATACCTGTCTTCCTCTGTCCTCTCTTCTCACCTGTCTTCCTCTGTCCTCTCCCTTCACCTGTCTTCCTCTGTCCTCTCTTCTCACCTGTCTTCCTCTGTCCTCTCCCTTCACCTGTCTTCCTCTGTCCTCTCCTCTCACCTGTCTTCCTCTGTCCTCTCCTCTCACCTTACATCAGTCAAAAAACTGTTACTCCCAAAAATAATATGACTTCAGGCAAAAAACACTCCCAAAAATATTACTTTGTTCAAATTACTATTACTCCCAAAAATTATATTTCTCCAATCAAAAAACTCTTACTCCCAAAAATATTACAACAGTCAAAAAACCCTACTCCAAAAATATTATTACATCAGTCAAAATACTCTTACTCTCAAAAATAATATTACTCCAGTCAAAATTCAATTAGTCCCAAAAATACCTGTCTTCCTCTGTCCTCTCTTCTCACCTGTCTTCCTCTGTCTTCTCCTCTCACCTTACATCAGTCAAAAAACTGTTACTCCCAAAAATAATATTACTTCAGGCAAAAAACACTCCCAAAAATATTACTTTGTTCAAATTACTATTACTCCCAAAAATTATATTTCTCCAGTCAAAAAACTCCTACTCCCAAAAATATTACAACAGTCAAAAAACCCTACTCCAAAAATATTATTACATCAGTCAAAATACTCTTACTCTCAAAAATAATATTACTCCAGTCAAAATTCACATAGTCCCAAAAATACCTGTCTTCCTCTGTCCTCTCCTCTCACCTGTCTTCCTCTGTCCTCTCCTCTCTCCTGTCTTCCTCTGTCCTCTCTTTTCACCTGTCTTCCTCTGTCCTCTCCTCTCTCCTGTCTTCCTCTGTCCTCTCCTCTCACCTGTCATCCTCTGTCCTCTCCTCTCACCTGTCTTCCTCTGTCCTCTCTTCTCACCTGTTTTCCTCTGTCCTCTCCTCTCTCCTGTCTTCCTCTGTCCTCTCTTCTCACCTGTTTTCCTCTGTCCTCTCCTCTCTCCTGTCTTCCTCTGTCCTCTCTTCTCACCTGTCTTCCTCTGTCCTCTCTTTTCACCTGTCTTCCTCTGTCCTCTCCTCTCTCCTGTCTTCCTCTGTCCTCTCCTCTCTCCTGTCTTCCTCTGTCCTCTCCTCTCTCCTGTCTTCCTCTGTCCTCTCCTCTCACCTGTCTTCCTCTGTACTCTCCTCTCTCCTGTCTTCCTCTGTCCTCTCTTCTCGCCTGTCTTCCTCTGTCCTCTCCTCTCACCTGTCTTCCTCTGTCCTCTCCTCTCACCTTACATCAGTCAAAAAACTGTTACTCCCAAAAATAATATGACTTCAGGCAAAAAACACTCCCAAAAATATTACTTTGTTCAAATTACTATTACTCCCAAAAATTATATTTCTCCAATCAAAAAACTCTTACTCCCAAAAATATTACAACAGTCAAAAAACCCTACTCCAAAAATATTATGACATCAGTCAAAATACTCTTACTCTCAAAAATAATATTACTCCAGTCAAAATTCAATTAGTCCCAAAAATACCTGTCTTCCTCTGTCCTCTCTTCTCACCTGTCTTCCTCTGTCCTCTCCTCTCACCTTACATCAGTCAAAAAACTGTTACTCCCAAAAATAATATTACTTCAGGCAAAAAACACTCCCAAAAATATTACTTTGTTCAAATTACTATTACTCCCAAAAATTATATTTCTCCAGTCAAAAAACTCCTACTCCCAAAAATATTACAACAGTCAAAAAACCCTACTCCAAAAATATTATTACATCAGTCAAAATACTCTTACTCTCAAAAATAATATTACTCCAGTCAAAATTCACATAGTCCCAAAAATACCTGTCTTCCTCTGTCCTCTCCTCTCCCCTGTCTTCCTCTGTCCTCTCCTCTCTCCTGTCTTCCTCTGTCCTCTCTTTTCACCTGTCTTCCTCTGTCCTCTCCTCTCTCCTGTCTTCCTCTGTCCTCTCCTCTCACCTGTCTTCCTCTGTCCTCTCCTCTCACCTGTCTTCCTCTGTCCTCTCTTCTCACCTGTTTTCCTCTGTCTTCTCCTCTCTCCTGTCTTCCTCTGTCCTCTCTTCTCACCTGTTTTCCTCTGTCCTCTCCTCTCTCCTGTCTTCCTCTGTCCTCTCCTCTCTCCTGTCTTCCTCTGTCCTCTCCTCTCACCTGTCTTCCTCTGTACTCTCCTCTCTCCTGTCTTCCTCTGTCCTCTCTTCTCGCCTGTCTTCCTCTGTCCTCTCCTCTCACCTGTCTTCCTCTGTCCTCTCTTCTCACCTGTCTTCCTCTGTCCTCTCCTCTCTCCTGTCTTCCTCTGTCCTCTCTTCTCACCTGTCTTTAGTCAAAAAACTGTTACTCCCAAAAATAATATTACTTCAGGCAAAAAACACTCCCAAAAATATTACTTTGTTCAAATTACTATTACTCCCAAAAATTATATTTCTCCAGTCAAAAAACTCTTACTCCCAAAAATATTACAACAGTCAAAAAACCCTACTCCAAAAATATTATTACATCAGTCAAAATACTCTTACTCTCAAAAATAATATTACTCCAGTCAAAATTCAATTAGTCCCAAAAATACCTGTCTTCCTCTGTCCTCTCCTCTCACCTGTCTTCCTCTGTCCTCTCCTCTCGCCTGTCTTCCTCTGTCTTCTCCTCTCTCCTGTCTTCCTCTGTCCTCTCCTCTCACCTGTCTTCCTCTGTCCTCTCCTCTCACCTGTCTTCCTCTGTCCTCTCTTCTCACCTGTTTTCCTCTGTCCTCTCCTCTCTCCTGTCTTCCTCTGTCCTCTCTTCTCACCTGTTTTCCTCTGTCCTCTCCTCTCTCCTGTCTTCCTCTGTCCTCTCTTTTCACCTGTCTTCCTCTGTTCTCTCCTCTCTCCTGTCTTCCTCTGTCCTCTCCTCTCACCTGTCTTCCTCTGTCCTCTCCTCTCACCTGTCTTCCTCTGTCCTCTCCTCTCACCTTACATCAGTCAAAAAACTCTTACTCCCAAAAATAATATTACTTCAGGCAAAAAAAACACTTCCAAAAATATTACTTTGTTCAAATTACTATTACTCCCAAAAATTATATTTCTCCAGTCAAAAAACTCTTACTCCCAAAAATATTACAACAGTCAAAAATACCCTACTCCAAAAATATTATTACATCAGTCAAAATACTCTTACTCTCAAAAATATTACTACTTCAGGAAAAAAAAACACTTCCAAAATTATTACTTTGTTCAAATTACTATTACTCCCAAAAATTATATTTCTCCAGTCAAAAAACTCTTACTCCCAAAAATATTACAACAGTCAAAAATACCCAACTCCAAAAATATTATTACATCAGTCAAAATACGCTTACTCTCAAAAATAATATTACTTCAGGAAAAAAACACTCCCAAAAATATTACTTTGTTCAAATTACTATTACTCCCAAAAATTATATTTCTCCAGTCAAAAAACTCTTACTTCCAAAAATATTACAACAGTCAAACAACCCTACTCCAAAAATATTATTACATCAATCAAAATACTCTTAATCTCAAAAGTAATATTACTCCAGTCAAAATTCACATATGTTACAGCCTTTGTGCTGTAGTGTGTTTTTTTTTGTTTTTCCTTGTCTCCACCCACCAGTCCTGCCAGCTCATCAGCCACACCTGGGTGAGAGCTGGGTATAAAAGGCCGGAGCTGCCTTCATTCTGTGGCCAGTGGGTCCTTGGTGCTGCAGCCGCAACCATCGCCTTAGTTTCATTAGTTCTTTGTATACTTTGTTGGTATTCTTTTTTTTTTCTGTAAATAAACCTTAGTGTTTTTGTTAATCCTACAACATCTCCATTCTCCTGTTTTTTTCTACCACCCGTAAATCTATTTTTAGTTACTGTGCCAGCGCCCCTAGCCATCCCTGGCACGTAACATTTGGGGGCTCGTCCGGGATATGGTAGATGGATCAGGTATGTATGTGAGTGTGTGTGTGTGCTCCGGTTGATGTTGGTCACGGGTGTTTCTCTAGCTTGCACATTTGAATTGGCATTGCTTTCCCAGATTGGTTAGGGGGTGTCCCGCTTGGCTGTATACAGTCACTCCATCGGTCACCCGTTTTTTGTTTTAGTTTGTTATTTTCGGGGTGAATCCTGGGCGGAGTGTATTCTCTGATGGGGGTAGGCGCAACAGGGCTTCGGTCGCTGTGCTTCGCCTTTCAAGTGGCCCCGAGCCCGGCAAGCCCCAGAAGATACACAGGCTAAGATATTTGTTAGGTAGGGATCTGGGATGGCATATGTTGTGTGCGTTTGATGCTAGTGTGTGTAACGCCCTGTCTACTGTTTGTTTCATTGTGAGTGGTGTGTGTGTGAGGTGCGCGCGCTGGTGCTTCCTTCGGGAGCGCGCAGTGGCTCAATTAGACACAGGTGTAGCCCCGGTCAGCTGACTGAGTTAATCAGCTGCGTGATCCGGATTTGCAGTGGCTTTCTTTGTCCGGTGAGTTATGGCTACCTTTGATTTAAAAGCGTTTGTAGCTAATCCTACTCTAGCGGTGTTTAACACTTGTAGGAAATGCGACTTGTTTGAAATTGCCAGACATTACAGTGTTACCGTCTCTACTACGTTGCGTAAGGGGGAGTTGAGGGAGGCTGTATTAGCGGGTTTGGTCGGAGCAGACGTTTTGCCCTTACCTGAGTCTGGTGATCTCGTTTGTGTGGTGGCGGGAGATGCAGTGGCGTCCCCAGTGCGTAGCCCTTCGAGCGGGGCGGCTGAGCAGCCGCTGCCGGTAACTCCTCAACAGGACCCCGCAGGTGGGGAGGAGGAAGGACCGCGTACTCTGCCCCCGTTTGAAGCATTTAGTATGGATTCTTCTCAGAGTTCTAAAAGGGATGCTCGTTTAGAGGTCCGCTTAACCCGTTTGAAAATCCAGAAGGAGGAGAGGGAGCGAGAGTTCCGCCTCAAACGCGAACTTGAGCTGAAGAAACTCGAAATAGAAACCGCCAACGCTAAAGAGGTGGAAATAAAAAGGTTGGAGGCGGAGACCGCATTTAAAATACGACAATTAGAACTGCAATCTCGGCCTATTGGCGCTGAAAACTTTGTGTCCGTTAATCCTCGCGATACGTTTGATGTGACCAAGAACATCCAGTTAGTCCCCGTTTTCCGCGAGTCCGAAGTGGAGTCTTATTTTGGGGCTTTTGAGCGCATTGCTGCTGCACTGCATTGGCCTAGTGATGTGTGGGCAATTTTGTTGCAATGCAAATTGAGCGGTAAAGCTCTAGAAGCCTGCGCCTCTTTATCGGTTTCAGACAGTCTCAATTATGATAAGCTTAAAGGAGCTATTTTACGAGCTTATGAGCTTGTACCGGAAGCCTATAGACAGCGTTTTAGAGGGCTTAAGAAGTCGTTGAATCAAAGTTACGTTGATTTTGCTCGAGAAAAAAGTCTATTGTTTGATAGATGGTGTTCTGCTAGTAAAGTTGATAACCTTGTTTCACTTCGTGAGTTGGTCTTATTGGAAGACTTCAAAAACAGTCTCCCAGAGCGCCTCATTGTCTATTTAAATGAGCAGAAAGTCTCAACGCTCCAGCAAGCTGCTGTTTCGGCCGATGAATTTGCCCTTACGCACAAGACTGCTTTTAAGCGTGAATCTACACCACAAATTGGTGACAAAGCTTTTCAACTTGACTTGTCAAACAGCTCCAGGTTAGCGAAACCAAAACAATGCTTTTATTGCCATAAGACTGGCCATCTTATAGCCGAATGTGACGCTTTGAAACGCAAACAGCCTGTGGCCAAACCACCAAAAGGGGTGGGACTTGTTAAAACTGTCTCTGCTGGTCCTTCTGCTATTACCTGTAATCAACCAGTCATTTCTCCAGATGAGTGCTTTAAGCCCTTTATTTTTGAGGCTTTCGTTTCAGTCCCGGGAGAAGCGAAGCGCTCAGTTGCAGTACTGCGGGATACAGGGGGTTCCCAGTCGTTTATCTTATCTGGTGTGTTACCCCTTAGTTTTAAAACCGACTGTCACTCAAGCACTGTTGTGAAAGGTATTGGCATGAGTTTTGTACCAGCTCCCCTCCATTCTGTCTACATTGAGTCTAAGCTGGTTAGTGGTGTGTTTCCAGTTGCTGTCCGTGACCAGTTTCCTATAGATGGGGTAGATTTTATCATGGGAAATGACATTGCTGGTGGCAAAGTCTATCCTTCCCCTGAGGTTGTTGACCATCCCATTCCTGGCTCTGAGACGGATGAGTTAGCAAAAAACCATCCTGAGATGTTCTCTGTGAGTGTCTTGACCCGAGCCCAGTCTCGTAAGTTGGCTCAGGAGGCTGACGTTGATTTGTGTGACTCAGTGCTGGCCCCTGTTTTCTCTGAGGACAGTGTGCCCTCTTCTGGTGGTGTGGGGAAAGTCACCAAGGTCAAGGTTAATAGTGCAGAGCCAGAGTTGCTATCCCCAGTGTCACCTCCATTAACCTGTGAAGCTTTCATTGAGGCCCAAAAGTCTGACTTGTCTTTAACAAAGTGTTTTGCTGCTTTAGAGAACCCTGTTAACAAACAATCATACTTAGTTGAGAACGGAGTTCTAATGCGCAAGTGGGTCCCTAGGTCAGGTAGCCAGCCTGTTTTAGATGACTGGTGTACAGTTTTTCAAATTGTGGTTCCCCAGAGTTACAGGCGACACGTGCTATCCATGGCCCATGAACACCTGTGGTCTGGTCATCTTGGTGTTACCAAAACTTACAACCGTGTCCTACAGCACTTCTTTTGGCCAGGTTTGAAAACTGACGTGGTTCACTTTTGCAAGACCTGTAAAACCTGCCAGGCTGTGGGAAAGCCAAACCAAGTGGTACCACCGGCACCACTTCGTCCTGTTCCTGCAGTGGGTGAGCCATTTGAACACGTTATTGTTGACTGTGTTGGCCCCCTGCCTAAGACAAAAACAGGAAATCAATTTTTGCTTACTGTCATGTGTGTTTCCACTCGGTTTCCTGAGGCAATTCCACTGCGCAAAATCACTGCTCCATCCATTACTAAAGCATTGACCAAGTTTTTTACCACCTTTGGCCTCCCTAAAGTTGTGCAAACTGACCAGGGTACAAATTTCCTCTCAAAGACCTTCAGGCAGACCCTACAGTCTTTCGGTGTGTCTCATTCTGTGTCCAGTGCCTATCACCCTGAGTCCCAAGGTGCGTTAGAGCGCTGGCACCAAACATTAAAATCCATGTTAAGCAAATACTGCTTTGACACTGGGAGAGACTGGGATGAAGGGGTTCCATTTGTGCTTTTTGCTGTCAGGGATGCCACACAGGAGTCTACAGGTTTCAGCCCTGCCGAACTTGTGTTTGGACACAATGTACGTGGTCCACTTAAGGTACTTAAAGAACAGCTTTTGTCCATGACAACGCCTAAAACCAGTGTGTCAGATTTTGTTACCAAGTGCAGAGAACGGTTACAGCAGGCTACAGTTTTAGCTAAGGAAGCACTTTCTTTATCACAAGCCAGGATGAAAAAACGCTTTGACAAGAAAGCTGTAGACTGTCACTTTAAGCCTGGTGATAAGGTCTTAGTCTTGCTTCCAAGTGTTGGCTCTGCTCTTTCTGCCCGTTTCTCTGGCCCATATGATGTTGAAAGAAAAGTTTCAGACACAGATTACCTTATTCTGACACCTGAGCGAAGGAGAAAAAACAGACTTTGTCATGTCAATATGCTCAAGCCATTTCTTGAAAGGGATGAAGTGACAACTAAACAGTCTGTGCTAACTGTGCCTTGTGTGTTCCCAGTCTGTTCTGAGGTGGCAGTTGAGGAGGATTTTGTAGAGCCTTGTGCTGCCCAACAGTGTGGTCGGTTGTCAAACTCTGAGTTTATGTCCAGTATAGACACCAACCTGTCATATCTCAGTGACGAGCAGCGTAAAGACATTCTAGGTCTGCTCCACTCCTATCTCTCACTGTTTAGTGACACGCCATCTCGCACTAATGTCATAGAGCATGACATTGATGTAGGCTCTGCACCTCCCATTAAACAGCATGCATACCGATGTCCCTTGGAGAAGCGTGAGGCCATGAAGAAAGAGGTTAAATATTTGCTAGAGAATGGGTTGGCTAAACCAAGCCATAGTCCTTGGAGTTCTCCTTGTCTTCTCGCTCCCAAGTCTGATGGCTCTCCACATTTCTGTACAGATTTTAGAAAAGTTAATGCAGTCACTGTACCAGACTCTTTTCCTTTACCCCGTATGGAGGATTGTATCGACAGTATTGGTCCTTCAGTTCACATCACTAAATTGGACTTACTAAAAGGCTACTGGCAGGTTCCCTTGACCTCTAGAGCGTCCGATATCTCTGCCTTTGTCACGCCAGATCATTTTATGCAGTACACTGTTATGGCTTTTGGCATGAGAAACGCCCCTGCCACTTTCCAACGCCTTATGCACTTAGTCCTCAGTGATGTTGCTAACTGTAATGTATATCTGGACGATATTGTTGTGTACTCTGACTCTTGGTCCGATCATCTCTCTACTCTGCGTGAGGTGTTCAAACGCTTGTCTGAGGCCAAGTTGACACTGAACTTAGCCAAGTGTGAGTTTGGTAAGGCCACTGTCACTTACCTTGGTAAAGTTGTTGGTCGTGGTCAGGTACGACCTGTTAATGCTAAAGTTGAGGCTGTGTTGTCATACCCCACTCCTTCCACCCGGAGAGAACTGCGCCGTTTTTTAGGCCTTGCCGGTTACTACCGGTGTTTTTGCAAAAACTTTTCTGTGCTAGTTGCCCCTCTTACTGCCCTCTGTAGTCCCTCTGTTCCATACACATGGACTGAGGAATGTGAATGTGCTTTTCAAGCAGCCAAGACCCTCCTCTGCAGTGCCCCTGTCCTTTCTGCACCTGACTATTCTAAACCTTTTAGTCTGGAAGTGGATGCTAGTGCTACTGGAGCTGGCGCTGTACTGTTGCAGGATGATGAAGCTGGTATGCCCCATCCCGTCTCCTACTTCTCTGCTAAGTTTAAGAAGCACCAGCTAAATTATTCCACCATCGAAAAGGAGACTCTGGCCATGCTCCTGGCTCTTCAGCACTTCAATGTTTATGTCAGTTCTACCAGTGTTCCAGTCTCTGTGTTCACAGACCACAACCCTCTTGTGTTCCTCGCCCATATGTACAACCACAACCAGCGGCTGATGCGCTGGGCCTTGTTGGTGCAGGGTTATAACATTACCATCCGGCACAAGAAGGGAAAGGACAACATTGTGGCCGACGCCCTATCCAGAGACTGAAGACCACAACGACTACATATCCTTCCTTAAAATGTGTCATCCATCAATGTTACTACTCAGTAGCTGATGTGTAGCTGCTGGGTGTGGTAACTTGGGGGTTGACTGTATAGTAGGCTGTTATCAAGGGTATTTGTTAACTTTTAAGGGGGGGAGTGTTACAGCCTTTGTGCTGTAGTGTGTTTTTTTTTGTTTTTCCTTGTCTCCACCCACCAGTCCTGCCAGCTCATCAGCCACACCTGGGTGAGAGCTGGGTATAAAAGGCCGGAGCTGCCTTCATTCTGTGGCCAGTGGGTCCTTGGTGCTGCAGCCGCAACCATCGCCTTAGTTTCATTAGTTCTTTGTATACTTTGTTGGTATTCTTTTTTTTTTCTGTAAATAAACCTTAGTGTTTTTGTTAATCCTACAACATCTCCATTCTCCTGTTTTTTTCTACCACCCGTAAATCTATTTTTAGTTACTGTGCCAGCGCCCCTAGCCATCCCTGGCACGTAACAACATAGTTCCAAAAATACCTGTCTTCCTCTGTCCTCTCTTCTCGCCTGTCTTCCTCTGTCCTCACCTCTCACCTTACATCAGTCAAAAAACTGTTACTCCCAAAAATAATATTACTTCAGGCAAAAAACACTCCCAAAAATATTACTTTGTTCAAATTACTATTACTCCCAAAAATTATATTTCTCCAGTCAAAAAACTCTTACTCCCAAAAATAATATTACTTCAGGCAAAAAACACTCCCAAAAATATTACTTTGTTCAAATTACTATTACTCCCAAAAATTATATTTCTCCAGTCAAAAAACTCTTACTCCCAAAAATATTACAACAGTCAAAAATACCCAACTCCAAAAATATTATTACATCAGTCAAAATACTCTTACTCTCAAAAATAATATTACTCCACTCAAAATTCAATTAGTCCCAAAAATACCTGTCTTCCTCTGTCCTCTCCTCTCGCCTGTCTTCCTCTGTCCTCTCCTCTCACCTGTCTTCCGCTGTCCTCTCCTCTCAACTTACATCAGTCAAAAAACTCTTACTCCCAAAAACAATATTACTTCAGGCAAAAAACACTCCCAAAAATATTACTTTGTTCAAATTTCTATTACTCCCAAAAATTATATTTCTCCAGTCAAAAAACTCTTACTCCCAAAAATATTACAACAGTCAAACAACCCTACTCCAAAAATATTTTTACATCAGTCAAAATACTCTTACTCTCAAAAATATTATTACTTCAGGCAAAAAACACTCCCAAACATATTACTTTGTTCAAATTTCTATTACTCCCAAAAATTATATTTCTCCAGTCAAAAAACTCTTACTCCCAAAAATTCTACAACAGTCAAAAATACCCAACTCCAAAAATATTATTACATCAGTCAAAATACTCTTACTCTCAAAAATATTATTACTTCAGGAAAAAAACACTCCCAAAAATATTACTTTGTTCAAATTACTATTACTCCCAAAAATTATATTTCTCCAGTTAAAAAACTCTTACTCCCAAAAATATTACAACAGTCAAACAACCCTACTCCAAAAATATTATTACATCAATCAAAGTACTCTTACTCTCAAAAATATTATTACTCCAGTCAAAATTCACATAGTCCCAAAAATACCTGTCTTCCTCTGTCCTCTCCTCTCACCTGTTTTTCTCTGTCCTCTCCTCTCACCTGTCTTCCTCTTTCCTCTCCTCTCTCCTGTCTTCCTCTGTCCTCTCCTCTCACCTGTCTTCCTCTGTCCTCTCTTCTCACCTGTCTTCCTCTGTCCTCTCCTCTCACCTGTCTTCCTCTGTCCTCTCCTTTCAACTTACATCAGTCAAAAAACTCTTACTCCCAAAAACAATATTACTTCAGGCAAAAAACACTCCCAAAAATATTACTTTGTTCAAATTTCTATTACTCCCAAAAATTATATTTCTCCAGTCAAAAAACTCTTACTCCCAAAAATATTACAACAGTCAAACAACCCTACTCCAAAAATATTATTACATCAGTCAAAATACTCTTACTCTCAAAAATATTATTACTTCAGGCAAAAAACACTCCCAAACATATTACTAAATTCAAATTTCTATTACTCCCAAAAATTATATTTCTCCAGTCAAAAAACTCTTACTCCCAAAAATTCTACAACAGTCAAAAATACCCAACTCCAAAAATATTATTACATCAGTCAAAATACTCTTTCTCTCAAAAATAATATTACTTCAGGAAAAAAACACTCCCAAAAATATTACTTTGTTCAAATTACTATTACTCCCAAAAATTATATTTCTCCAGTTAAAAAACTCTTACTCCCAAAAATATTACAACAGTCAAACAACCCTACTCCAAAAATATTATTACATCAATCAAAATACTCTTACTCTCAACAATAATATTACTCCAGTCAAAATTCACATAGTCCCAAAAATACCTGTCTTCCTCTGTCCTCTCCCTTCACCTGTCTTCCTCTGTCCTCTCCCTTCACCTGTCTTCCTCTGTCCTCTCTTCTCACCTGTCTTCCTCTGTCCTCTCCTCTCACCTTACATCAGTCAAAAAACTGTTACTCCCAAAAATAATATTACTTCAGGCAAAAAACACTCCCAAAAATATTACTTTGTTCAAATTACTATTACTCCCAAAAATTATATTTCTCCAGTCAAAAAACTCTTACTCCCAAAAATATTACAACAGTCAAAAAACCCTACTCCAAAAATATTATTACATCAGTCAAAATACTCTTACTCTCAAAAATAATATTACTCCAGTCAAAATTCAATTAGTCCCAAAAATACCTGTCTTCCTCTGTCCTCTCCTCTCACCTGTCTTCCTCTGTCCTCTCCTCTCGCCTGTCTTCCTCTGTCTTCTCCTCTCTCCTGTCTTCCTCTGTCCTCTCCTCTCACCTGTCTTCCTCTGTCCTCTCCTCTCACCTGTCTTCCTCTGTCCTCTCTTCTCACCTGTTTTCCTCTGTCCTCTCCTCTCTCCTGTCTTCCTCTGTCCTCTCTTCTCACCTGTTTTCCTCTGTCCTCTCCTCTCTCCTGTCTTCCTCTGTCCTCTCTTTTCACCTGTCTTCCTCTGTTCTCTCCTCTCTCCTGTCTTCCTCTGTCCTCTCCTCTCACCTGTCTTCCTCTGTCCTCTCCTCTCACCTGTCTTCCTCTGTCCTCTCCTCTCACCTTACATCAGTCAAAAAACTCTTACTCCCAAAAATAATATTACTTCAGGCAAAAAAAACACTTCCAAAAATATTACTTTGTTCAAATTACTATTACTCCCAAAAATTATATTTCTCCAGTCAAAAAACTCTTACTCCCAAAAATATTACAACAGTCAAAAATACCCTACTCCAAAAATATTATTACATCAGTCAAAATACTCTTACTCTCAAAAATATTACTACTTCAGGAAAAAAAAACACTTCCAAAATTATTACTTTGTTCAAATTACTATTACTCCCAAAAATTATATTTCTCCAGTCAAAAAACTCTTACTCCCAAAAATATTACAACAGTCAAAAATACCCAACTCCAAAAATATTATTACATCAGTCAAAATACGCTTACTCTCAAAAATAATATTACTTCAGGAAAAAAACACTCCCAAAAATATTACTTTGTTCAAATTACTATTACTCCCAAAAATTATATTTCTCCAGTCAAAAAACTCTTACTTCCAAAAATATTACAACAGTCAAACAACCCTACTCCAAAAATATTATTACATCAATCAAAATACTCTTAATCTCAAAAGTAATATTACTCCAGTCAAAATTCACATAGTTCCAAAAATACCTGTCTTCCTCTGTCCTCTCTTCTCGCCTGTCTTCCTCTGTCCTCTCCTCTCACCTTACATCAGTCAAAAAACTGTTACTCCCAAAAATAATATTACTTCAGGCAAAAAACACTCCCAAAAATATTACTTTGTTCAAATTACTATTACTCCCAAAAATTATATTTCTCCAGTCAAAAAACTCTTACTCCCAAAAATAATATTACTTCAGGCAAAAAACACTCCCAAAAATATTACTTTGTTCAAATTACTATTACTCCCAAAAATTATATTTCTCCAGTCAAAAAACTCTTACTCCCAAAAATATTACAACAGTCAAAAATACCCAACTCCAAAAATATTATTACATCAGTCAAAATACTCTTACTCTCAAAAATAATATTACTCCAGTCAAAATTCAATTAGTCCCAAAAATACCTGTCTTCCTCTGTCCTCTCCTCTCGCCTGTCTTCCTCTGTCCTCTCCTCTCACCTGTCTTCCGCTGTCCTCTCCTCTCAACTTACATCAGTCAAAAAACTCTTACTCCCAAAAACAATATTACTTCAGGCAAAAAACACTCCCAAAAATATTACTTTGTTCAAATTTCTATTACTCCCAAAAATTATATTTCTCCAGTCAAAAAACTCTTACTCCCAAAAATATTACAACAGTCAAACAACCCTACTCCAAAAATATTTTTACATCAGTCAAAATACTCTTACTCTCAAAAATATTATTACTTCAGGCAAAAAACACTCCCAAACATATTACTTTGTTCAAATTTCTATTACTCCCAAAAATTATATTTCTCCAGTCAAAAAACTCTTACTCCCAAAAATTCTACAACAGTCAAAAATACCCAACTCCAAAAATATTATTACATCAGTCAAAATACTCTTACTCTCAAAAATATTATTACTTCAGGAAAAAAACACTCCCAAAAATATTACTTTGTTCAAATTACTATTACTCCCAAAAATTATATTTCTCCAGTTAAAAAACTCTTACTCCCAAAAATATTACAACAGTCAAACAACCCTACTCCAAAAATATTATTACATCAATCAAAATACTCTTACTCTCAAAAATATTATTACTCCAGTCAAAATTCACATAGTCCCAAAAATACCTGTCTTCCTCTGTCCTCTCCTCTCACCTGTTTTTCTCTGTCCTCTCCTCTCACCTGTCTTCCTCTTTCCTCTCCTCTCTCCTGTCTTCCTCTGTCCTCTCCTCTCACCTGTCTTCCTCTGTCCTCTCTTCTCACCTGTCTTCCTCTGTCCTCTCCTCTCACCTGTCTTCCTCTGTCCTCTCCTTTCAACTTACATCAGTCAAAAAACTCTTACTCCCAAAAACAATATTACTTCAGGCAAAAAACACTCCCAAAAATATTACTTTGTTCAAATTTCTATTACTCCCAAAAATTATATTTCTCCAGTCAAAAAACTCTTACTCCCAAAAATATTACAACAGTCAAACAACCCTACTCCAAAAATATTATTACATCAGTCAAAATACTCTTACTCTCAAAAATATTATTACTTCAGGCAAAAAACACTCCCAAACATATTACTAAATTCAAATTTCTATTACTCCCAAAAATTATATTTCTCCAGTCAAAAAACTCTTACTCCCAAAAATTCTACAACAGTCAAAAATACCCAACTCCAAAAATATTATTACATCAGTCAAAATACTCTTTCTCTCAAAAATAATATTACTTCAGGAAAAAAACACTCCCAAAAATATTACTTTGTTCAAATTACTATTACTCCCAAAAATTATATTTCTCCAGTTAAAAAACTCTTACTCCCAAAAATATTACAACAGTCAAACAACCCTACTCCAAAAATATTATTACATCAATCAAAATACTCTTACTCTCAACAATAATATTACTCCAGTCAAAATTCACATAGTCCCAAAAATACCTGTCTTCCTCTGTCCTCTCCTCTCCCCTGTCTTCCTCTGTCCTCTCCTCTCTCCTATCTTCCTCTGTCCTCTCCTCTCACCTGTCTTCCTCTGTCCTCTCCTCTCACCTGTCTTCCTCTGTCCTCTCCTCTCACCTGTCTTCCTCTGTCCTCTCCTCTCACCTGTCTTCCTCTGTCCTCTCTTCTCACCTGTCTTCCTCTGTCCTCTCCTCTCACCTGTCTTCCTCTGTCCTCTCCTCTCACCTTACATCAGTCAAAAAACTCTTACTCCCAAAAATAATATTACTTCAGGCAAAAAACACTCCCAAAAAATATTACTTTGTTCAAATTTCTATTACTCCCAAAAATTATATTTCTCCAGTCAAAAAAGTCTTACTCCCAAAAATAATACAACAGTCCAAAATACCCTACTCCAAAAATATTATTACATCAGTCAAAATACTCTTACTCTCAAAAATAAAATTACTCCAGTCAAAATTCATTTAGACCCAAAAATACCTGTCTTCCTCTGTCCTCTCTTCTCACCTGTCTTCCTCTGTCCTCTCCCTTCACCTGTCTTCCTCTGTCCTCTCTTCTCACCTGTCTTCCTCTGTCCTCTCCTCTCACCTTACATCAGTCAAAAAACTGTTACTCCCAAAAATAATATGACTTCAGGCAAAAAACACTCCCAACAATATTACTTTGTTCAAATTACTATTACTCCCAAAAATTATATTTCTCCAATCAAAAAACTCTTACTCCCAAAAATAATACAACAGTCCAAAATACCCTACTCCAAAAATATTATTACATCAGTCAAAATACTCTTACTCTCAAAAATAATATTACTCCAGTCAAAATTCAATTAGTCCCAAAAATACCTGTCTTCCTCTGTCCTCTCTTCTCACCTCTCTTCCTCTGTCCTCTCCTCTCACCTTACATCAGTCAAAAAACTGTTACTCCCAAAAATAATATTACTTCAGGCAAAAAACACTCCCAAAAATATTACTTTGTTCAAATTACTATTACTCCCAAAAATTATATTTCTCCAGTCAAAAAACTCTTACTCCCAAAAATATTACAACAGTCAAAAAACCCTACTCCAAAAATAGTATTACATCAGTCAAAATACTCTTACTCTCAAAAATAATATTACTCCAGTCAAAATTCAATTAGTCCCAAAAATACCTGTCTTCCTTTGTCCTCTCCTCTCACCTGTCTTCCTCTGTCCTCTCCTCTCTCCTGTCTTCCTCTGTCCTCTCTTTTCACCTGTCTTCCTCTGTCCTCTCCTCTCTCCTGTCTTCCTCTGTCCTCTCCTCTCACCTGTCTTCCTCTGTCCTCTCCTCTCACCTGTCTTCCTCTGTCCTCTCTTCTCACCTGTTTTCCTCTGTCCTCTCCTCTCTTCTGTCTTCCTCTGTCCTCTCTTCTCACCTGTTTTCCTCTGTCCTCTCCTCTCTCCTGTCTTCCTCTGTCCTCTCCTCTCTCCTGTCTTCCTCTGTCCTCTCTTCTCACCTGTCTTCCTCTGTACTCTCCTCTCTCCTGTCTTCCTCTGTCCTCTCTTCTCGCCTGTCTTCCTCTGTCCTCTCCTCTCACCTGTCTTCCTCTGTCCTCTCCTCTCACCTTACATCAGTCAAAAAACTGTTACTCCCAAAAATAATATTACTTCAGGCAAAAAACACTCCCAAAAATATTACTTTGTTCAAATTACTATTACTCCCAAAAATTATTATTCTCCAGTCAAAAAACTCTTACTCCCAAAAATATTACAACAGTCAAAAAACCCTACTCCAAAAATATTATTACATCAATCAAAATACTCTTACTCTCAAAAATAATATTACTCCAGTCAAAATTCAATTAGTCCCAAAAATACCTGTCTTCCTCTGTCCTCTCCTCTCTCCTGTCTTCCTCTGTCCTCTCCTCTCACCTGTCTTCCGCTGTCCTCTCCTCTCAACTTACATCAGTCAAAAAACTCTTACTCCCAAAAACAATATTACTTCAGGCAAAAAACACTCCCAAAAATATTACTTTGTTCAAATTTCTATTACTCCCAAAAATTATATTTCTCCAGTCAAAAAACTCTTACTCCCAAAAATATTACAACAGTCAAACAACCCTACTCCAAAAATATTTTTACATCAGTCAAAATACTCTTACTCTCAAAAATATTATTACTTCAGGCAAAAAACACTCCCAAACATATTACTTTGTTCAAATTTCTATTACTCCCAAAAATTATATTTCTCCAGTCAAAAAACTCTTACTCCCAAAAATTCTACAACAGTCAAAAATACCCAACTCCAAAAATATTATTACATCAGTCAAAATACTCTTACTCTCAAAAATAATATTACTTCAGGAAAAAAACACTCCCAAAAATATTACTTTGTTCAAATTACTATTACTCCCAAAAATTATATTTCTCCAGTTAAAAAACTCTTACTCCCAAAAATATTACAACAGTCAAACAACCCTACTCCAAAAATATTATTACATCAATCAAAGTACTCTTACTCTCAAAAATAATATTACTCCAGTCAAAATTCACATAGTCCCAAAAATACCTGTCTTCCTCTGTCCTCTCCTCTCACCTGTTTTTCTCTGTCCTCTCCTCTCACCTGTCTTCCTCGGTCCTCTCCTCTCTCCTGTCTTCCTCTGTCCTCTCTTCTCACCTGTCTTCCTCTGTCCTCTCCTCTCACCTGTCTTCCTCTGTCCTCTCCTCTCAACTTACATCAGTCAAAAAACTCTTACTCCCAAAAACAATATTACTTCAGGCAAAAAACACTCCCAAAAATATTACTTTGTTCAAATTTCTATTACTCCCAAAAATTATATTTCTCCAGTCAAAAAACTCTTACTCCCAAAAATATTACAACAGTCAAACAACCGTACTCCAAAAATATTATTACATCAGTCAAAATACTCTTACTCTCAAAAATATTATTACTTCAGGCAAAAAACACTCCCAAACATATTACTTTGTTCAAATTTCTATTACTCCCAAAAATTATATTTCTCCAGTCAAAAAACTCTTACTCCCAAAAATTCTACAACAGTCAAAAATACCCAACTCCAAAAATATTATTACATCAGTCAAAATACTCTTTCTCTCAAAAATAATATTACTTCAGGAAAAAAACACTCCCAAAAATATTACTTTGTTCAAATTACTATTACTCCCAAAAATTATATTTCTCCAGTTAAAAAACTCTTACTCCCAAAAATATTACAACAGTCAAACAACCCTACTCCAAAAATATTATTACATCAATCAAAATACTCTTACTCTCAAAAATAATATTACTCCAGTCAAAATTCACATAGTCCCAAAAATACCTGTCTTCCTCTGTCCTCTCCTCTCACCTGTCTTCCTCTGTCCTCTCCTCTCTCCTATCTTCCTCTGTCCTCTCCTCTCACCTGTCTTCCTCTGTCCTCTCTTCTCACCTGTCTTTCTCTGTCCTCTCCTCTCACCTGTCTTCTTCTGTCCTCTCCTCTCACCTGTCTTCCTCTGTCCTCTCTTCTCACCTGTCTTCCTCTGTCCTCTCCTCTCACCTGTCTTCCTCTGTCCTCTCCTCTCACCTTACATCAGTCAAAAAACTCTTACTCCCAAAAATAATATTACTTCAGGCAAAAAACACTCCCAAAAAATATTACTTTGTTCAAATTTCTATTACTCCCAAAAATTATATTTCTCCAGTCAAAAAAGTCTTACTCCCAAAAATAATACAACAGTCAAAAATACCCTACTCCAAAAATATTATTACATCAGTCAAAATACTCTTACTCTCAAAAAAAAAATTACTCCAGTCAAAATTCATTTAGACCCAAAAATACCTGTCTTCCTCTGTCCTCTCTTCTCACCTGTCTTCCTCTGTCCTCTCCCTTCACCTGTCTTCCTCTGTCCTCTCTTCTCACCTGTCTTCCTCTGTCCTCTCCCTTCACCTGTCTTCCTCTGTCCTCTCCCTTCACCTGTCTTCCTCTGTCCTCTCTTCTCACCTGTCTTCCTCTGTCCTCTCCTCTCACCTTACATCAGTCAAAAAACTGTTACTCCCAAAAATAATATGACTTCAGGCAAAAAACACTCCCAAAAATATTACTTTGTTCAAATTACTATTACTCCCAAAAATTATATTTCTCCAATCAAAAAACTCTTACTCCCAAAAATATTACAACAGTCAAAAAACCCTACTCCAAAAATATTATTACATCAGTCAAAATACTCTTACTCTCAAAAATAATATTACTCCAGTCAAAATTCAATTAGTCCCAAAAATACCTGTCTTCCTCTGTCCTCTCTTCTCACCTGTCTTCCTCTGTCCTCTCCTCTCACCTTACATCAGTCAAAAAACTGTTACTCCCAAAAATAATATTACTTCAGGCAAAAAACACTCCCAAAAATATTACTTTGTTCAAATTACTATTACTCCCAAAAATTATATTTCTCCAGTCAAAAAACTCTTACTCCCAAAAATATTACAACAGTCAAAAAACCCTACTCCAAAAATATTATTACATCAGTCAAAATACTCTTACTCTCAAAAATAATATTACTCCAGTCAAAATTCAATTAGTCCCAAAAATACCTGTCTTCCTCTGTCCTCTCCTCTCACCTGTCTTCCTCTGTCCTCTCCTCTCGCCTGTCTTCCTCTGTCTTCTCCTCTCTCCTGTCTTCCTCTGTCCTCTCCTCTCACCTGTCTTCCTCTGTCCTCTCCTCTCACCTGTCTTCCTCTGTCCTCTCTTCTCTCCTGTCTTCCTCTGTCCTCTCCTCTCTCCTGTCTTCCTCTGTCCTCTCTTTTCACCTGTCTTCCTCTGTTCTCTCCTCTCTCCTGTCTTCCTCTGTCCTCTCCTCTCACCTGTCTTCCTCTGTCCTCTCCTCTCACCTGTCTTCCTCTGTCCTCTCCTCTCACCTTACATCAGTCAAAAAACTCTTACTCCCAAAAATAATATTACTTCAGGCAAAAAAAACACTTCCAAAAATATTACTTTGTTCAAATTACTATTACTCCCAAAAATTATATTTCTCCAGTCAAAAAACTCTTACTCCCAAAAATATTACAACAGTCAAAAATACCCTACTCCAAAAATATTATTACATCAGTCAAAATACTCTTACTCTCAAAAATATTACTACTTCAGGAAAAAAAAACACTTCCAAAATTATTACTTTGTTCAAATTACTATTACTCCCAAAAATTATATTTCTCCAGTCAAAAAACTCTTACTCCCAAAAATATTACAACAGTCAAAAATACCCAACTCCAAAAATATTATTACATCAGTCAAAATACGCTTACTCTCAAAAATAATATTACTTCAGGAAAAAAACACTCCCAAAAATATTACTTTGTTCAAATTACTATTACTCCCAAAAATTATATTTCTCCAGTCAAAAAACTCTTACTTCCAAAAATATTACAACAGTCAAACAACCCTACTCCAAAAATATTATTACATCAATCAAAATACTCTTAATCTCAAAAGTAATATTACTCCAGTCAAAATTCACATAGTTCCAAAAATACCTGTCTTCCTCTGTCCTCTCTTCTCGCCTGTCTTCCTCTGTCCTCTCCTCTCACCTTACATCAGTCAAAAAACTGTTACTCCCAAAAATAATATTACTTCAGGCAAAAAACACTCCCAAAAATATTACTTTGTTCAAATTACTATTACTCCCAAAAATTATTATTCTCCAGTCAAAAAACTCTTACTCCCAAAAATATTACAACAGTCAAAAAACCCTACTCCAAAAATATTATTACATCAATCAAAATACTCTTACTCTCAAAAATAATATTACTTCAGGAAAGAAAAACACTCCCAAAAATATTACTTTGTTCAAATTACTATTACTCCCAAAAATTATATTTCTCCAGTCAAAAAACTCTTACTCCCAAAAATATTACAACAGTCAAAAATACCCAACTCCAAAAATATTATTACATCAGTCAAAATACTCTTACTCTCAAAAATAATATTACTCCAGTCAAAATTCAATTAGTCCCAAAAATACCTGTCTTCCTCTGTCCTCTCCTCTCGCCTGTCTTCCTCTGTCCTCTCCTCTCACCTGTCTTCCTCTGTCCTCTCCTCTCACCTGTCTTCCTCTGTCCTCTCCTCTCAACTTACATCAGTCAAAAAACTCTTACTCCCAAAAACAATATTACTTCAGGCAAAAAACACTCCCAAAAATATTACTTTGTTCAAATTTCTATTACTCCCAAAAAATATATTTCTCCAGTCAAAAAACTCTTACTCCCAAAAATATTACATCAGTCAAACAACCCTACTCCAAAAATATTTTTACATCAGTCAAAATACTCTTACTCTCAAAAATATTATTACTTCAGGCAAAAAACACTCCCAAACATATTACTTTGTTCAAATTTCTATTACTCCCAAAAATTATATTTCTCCAGTCAAAAAACTCTTACTCCCAAAAATTCTACAACAGTCAAAAATACCCAACTCCAAAAATATTATTACATCAGTCAAAATACTCTTACTCTCAAAAATAATATTACTTCAGGAAAAAAACACTCCCAAAAATATTACTTTGTTCAAATTACTATTACTCCCAAAAATTATATTTCTCCAGTTAAAAAACTCTTACTCCCAAAAATATTACAACAGTCAAACAACCCTACTCCAAAAATATTATTACATCAATCAAAATACTCTTACTCTCAAAAATAATATTACTCCAGTCAAAATTCACATAGTCCAAAAAATACCTGTCTTCCTCTGTCCTCTCCTCTCACCTGTTTTCCTCTGTCCTCTCCTCTCACCTGTCTTCCTCTGTCTTCTCTTCTCACCTGTCTTCCTCTGTCCTCTCCTCTCACCTGTCTTCCTCTGTCCTCTCCTCTCACCTGTCTTCCTCTGTCCTCTCCTCTCATTTTACATCAGTCAAAATCTCTTACTCCCAAAAATAATATTACTTCAGGCAAAAAACACTCCCAAAAATATTACTTTGTTCAAATTTCTATTACTCCCAAAAATTATATTTCTCCAGTCAAAAAACTCTGACTCCCAAAAATATTACAACAGTCAAACAACCCTACTCCAAAAATATTTTTACATCAGTCAAAATACTCTTACTCTCAAAAATATTATTACTTCAGGCAAAAAACACTCCCAAATATATTACTTTGTTCAAATTTCTATTACTCCCAAAAATTATATTTCTCCAGTTAAAAAACTCTTACTCCCAAAAATATTACAACAGTCAAACAACCCTACTCCAAAAATATTATTACATCAGTCAAAATACTCTTACTCTCAAAAATAATATTACTCCAGTCAAAATTCAATTAGACCCAAAAATACCTGTCTTCCTCTGTCCTCTCTTCTCACCTGTCTTCCTCCGTCCTCTCCCTTCACCTGTCTTCCTCTGTCCTCTCTTCTCACCTGTCTTCCTCTGTCCTCTCCCTTCACCTGTCTTCCTCTGTCCTCTCTTCTCACCTGTCTTCCTCTGTCCTCTCTTCTCACCTGTCTTCCTCTGTCCTCTCTTCTCACCTGTTTTCCTCTGTCCTCTCCTCTCACCTGTCTTCCTCTGTCCTCTCCTCTCTCCTGTCTTCCTCTGTCCTCTCTTTTCACCTGTCTTCCTCTGTCCTCTCCTCTCACCTGTCTTCCTCTGTCCTCTCCTCTCTCCTGTCTTCCTCTGTCCTCTCCTCTCACCTGTCTTCCTCTGTCCTCTCCTCTCACCTTACATCAGTCAAAATCTCTTACTCTCAAAAATATTATTACTTCAGGCAAAAAACACTCCCAAACATATTACTTTGTTCAATTTTCTATTACTCCCAAAAATTATATTTCTCCAGTCAAAAAACTCTTACTCCCAAAAATATTACAACAGTCAAAAATATCCAACTCCAAAAATATTATTACATCAGTCAAAATACTCTTACTCTCAAAAATAATATTACTTCAGGAAAAAAACACTCCCAAAAATATTACTTTGTTCAAATTACTATTACTCCCAAAAATTATTTTTCTCCAGTCAAAAAACTCTTACTTCCAAAAGTATTACAACAGTCAAACAACCCTACTCCAAAAATATTATTACATCAATCAAAATACTCTTACTCTCAAAAGTAATATTACTCCAGTCAAAATTCACATAGTCCCAAAAATACCTGTCTTCCTCTGTCCTCTCCTCTCACCTGTCTTCCTCTGTCCTCTCCTCTCACCTGTCTTCCTCTGTCCTCTCCTCTCACCTTACATCAGTCAAAAAACTCTTACTCCCAAAAATAATATTACTTCAGGCAAAAAAAAACACTTCCAAAAATATTACTTTGTTCAAATTACTATTACTCCCAAAAATTATTTTTCTCCAGTCAAAAAACTCTTACTCCCAAAAATATTACAACAGTCAAAAATACCCTACTCCAAAAATATTATTACATCAGTCAAAATACTCTTACTCTCAAAAATATTACTACTTCAGGAAAAAAAAACACTTCCAAAAATATTACTTTGTTCAAATTACTATTACTCCCAAAAATTATATTTCTCCAGTCAAAAAACTCTTACTTCCAAAAATATTACAACAGTCAAACAACCCTACTCCAAAAATATTATTACATCAATCAAAATACTCTTAATCTCAAAAGTAATATTACTCCAGTCAAAATTCACATAGTTCCAAAAATACCTGTCTTCCTCTGTCCTCTCCTTTCACCTGTCTTCCTCTGTCCTCTCCTCTCTCCTGTCTTCCTCTGTCCTCTCTTCTCGCCTGTCTTCCTCTGTCCTCTCCTCTCACCTGTCTTCCTCTGTCCTCTCCTCTCACCTTACATCAGTCAAAAAACTGTTACTCCCAAAAATAATATTACTTCAGGCAAAAAACACTCCCAAAAATATTACTTTGTTCAAATTACTATTACTCCCAAAAATTATTATTCTCCAGTCAAAAAACTCTTACTCCCAAAAATATTACAACAGTCAAAAAACCCTACTCCAAAAATATTATTACATCAATCAAAATACTCTTACTCTCAAAAATAATATTACTTCAGGAAAGAAAAACACTCCCAAAAATATTACTTTGTTCAAATTACTATTACTCCCAAAAATTATATTTCTCCAGTCAAAAAACTCTTACTCCCAAAAATATTACAACAGTCAAAAATACCCAACTCCAAAAATATTATTACATCAGTCAAAATACTCTTACTCTCAAAAATAATATTACTTCAGGCAAAAAACACTCCCAAAAATATTACTTTTTTCAAATTACTATTACTCCCAAAAATTATATTTCTCCAGTCAAAAAACTCTTACTCCTAAAAATATTACAACAGTTCAAAAAACCCTACTCCAAAAATATTTTTACTCCAGTCAAAATACTCTTACTCTCAAAAATAATATTACTTCACGAAAAAAACACTCCCAAAAATATTACTTTGTTCAAATTACTATTACTCCCAAAAATTATATTTCTCCAGTCAAAAAACTTTTACTCCCAAAAATATTACAACAGTCAAAAAAACCCTACTCCAAAAATATTATTACATCAGTCAAAATACTCTTACTCTCAAAAATAATATTACTCCAGTCAAAATTCAATTAGTCCCAAAAATACCTGTCTTCCTCTGTCCTCTCCTCTCGCCTGTCTTCCTCTGTCCTCTCCTCTCACCTGTCTTCCTCTGTCCTCTCCTCTCAACTTACATCAGTCAAAAAACTCTTACTCCCAAAAACAATATTACTTCAGGCAAAAAACACTCCCAAAAATATTACTTTGTTCAAATTTCTATTACTCCCAAAAAATATATTTCTCCAGTCAAAAAACTCTTACTCCCAAAAATATTACATCAGTCAAACAACCCTACTCCAAAAATATTTTTACATCAGTCAAAATACTCTTACTCTCAAAAATATTATTACTTCAGGCAAAAAACACTCCCAAACATATTACTTTGTTCAAATTTCTATTACTCCCAAAAATTATATTTCTCCAGTCAAAAAACTCTTACTCCCAAAAATTCTACAACAGTCAAAAATACCCAACTCCAAAAATATTATTACATCAGTCAAAATACTCTTACTCTCAAAAATAATATTACTTCACGAAAAAAACACTCCCAAAAATATTACTTTGTTCAAATTACTATTACTCCCAAAAATTATATTTCTCCAGTCAAAAAACTCTTACTCCCAAAAATATTACAACAGTCAAAAAAACCCTACTCCAAAAATATTATTACATCAGTCAAAATACTCTTACTCTCAAAAATAATATTACTCCAGTCAAAATTCAATTAGTCCCAAAAATACCTGTCTTCCTCTGTCCTCTCCTCTCGCCTGTCTTCCTCTGTCCTCTCCTCTCACCTGTCTTCCTCTGTCCTCTCCTCTCAACTTACATCAGTCAAAAAACTCTTACTCCCAAAAACAATATTACTTCAGGCAAAAAACACTCCCAAAAATATTACTTTGTTCAAATTTCTATTACTCCCAAAAAATATATTTCTCCAGTCAAAAAACTCTTACTCTCAAAAATATTACATCAGTCAAACAACCCTACTCCAAAAATATTTTTACATCAGTCAAAATACTCTTACTCTCAAAAATATTATTACTTCAGGCAAAAAACACTCCCAAACATATTACTTTGTTCAAATTTCTATTACTCCCAAAAATAATATTTCTCCAGTCAAAAAGCTCTTACTCCCAAAAATTCTACAACAGTCAAAAATACCCAACTCCAAAAATATTATTACATCAGTCAAAATACTCTTACTCTCAAAAATAATATTACTTCAGGAAAAAAACACTCCCAAAAATATTACTTTGTTCAAATTACTATTACTCCCAAAAATTATATTTCTCCAGTTAAAAAACTCTTACTCCCAAAAATATTACAACAGTCAAACAACCATACTCCAAAAATATTATTACATCAATCAAAATACTCTTACTCTCAAAAATAATATTACTCCAGTCAAAATTCACATAGTCCCAAAAATACCTGTCTTCCTCTGTCCTCTCCTCTCACCTGTTTTCCTCTGTCCTCTCCTCTCACCTGTCTTCCTCTGTCCTCTCCTCTCTCCTGTCTTCCTCTGTCCTCTCCTCTCACCTGTCTTCCTCTGTCCTCTCTTCTCACCTGTCTTCCTCTGTCCTCTCCTCTCACCTGTCTTCCTCTGTCCTCTCCTCTCACCTGTCTTCCTCTGTCCTCTCCTCTCATTTTACATCAGTCAAAATCACTTACTCCCAAAAATAATATTACTTCAGGCAAAAAACACTCCCAAAAATATTACTTTGTTCAAATTTCTATTACTCCCAAAAATTATATTTCTCCAGTCAAAAAACTCTTACTCCCAAAAATATTACAACAGTCAAACAACCCTACTCCAAAAATATTTTTACATCAGTCAAAATACTCTTACTCTCAAAAATATTATTACTTCAGGCAAAAAACACTCCCAATTATATTACTTTGTTCAAATTTCTATTACTCCCAAAAATTATATTTCTCCAGTCAAAAAACTCTTACTCCCAAACATTCTACAACAGTCAAAAATACCCAACTCCAAAAACATTATTACATCAGTCAAAATACTCTTTCTCTCAAAAATAATATTACTTCAGGAAAAAAAACACTCCCAAAAATATTACTTTGTTCAAATTTCTATTACTCCCAAAAATTATATTTCTCCAGTCAAAAAAGTCTTACTCCCAAAAATAATACAACAGTCAAAAATACCCTACTCCAAAAATATTATTACATCAGTCAAAATACTCTTACTCTCAAAAATAATATTACTCCAGTCAAAATTCAATTAGACCCAAAAATACCTGTCTTCCTCTGTCCTCTCCTCTCACCTGTCTTCCTCTGTCCTCTCCTCTCTCCTGTCTTCCTCTGTCCTCTCTTCTCGCCTGTCTTCCTCTGTCCTCTCCTCTCACCTGTCTTCCTCTGTCCTCTCCTCTCTCCTGTCTTCCTCTGTCCTCTCTTTTCACCTGTCTTCCTCTGTCCTCTCCTCTCACCTGTCTTCCTCTGTCCTCTCCTCTCACCTGTCTTCCTCTGTCCTCTCCTCTCACCTTACATCAGTCAAAATCTCTTACTCTCAAAAATATTATTACTTCAGGCAAAAAACACTCCCAGACATATTACTTTGTTCAATTTTCTATTACTCCCAAAAATTATATTTCTCCAGTCAAAAAACTCTTACTCCCAAAAATATTACAACAGTCAAAAATATCCAACTCCAAAAATATTATTACATCAGTCAAAATACTCTTACTCTCAAAAATAATATTACTTCAGGAAAAAAAACACTCCCAAAAATATTACTTTGTTCAAATTACTATTACTCCCAAAAATTATATTTCTCCAGTCAAAAAACTCTTACTCCCAAAAATATTACAACAGTCAAAAATACCCTACTCCAAAAATATTATTACATCAGTCAAAATACTCTTACTCTCAAAAATATTACTACTTCAGGAAAAAAAAACACTTCCAAAAATATTACTTTGTTCAAATTACTATTACTCCCAAAAATTATATTTCTCCAGTCAATAAACTCTTACTTCCAAAAATATTACAACAGTCAAACAACCCTACTCCAAAAATATTATTACATCAATCAAAATACTCTTAATCTCAAAAGTAATATTACTCCAGTCAAAATTCACATAGTTCCAAAAATACCTGTCTTCCTCTGTCCTCTCCTTTCACCTGTCTTCCTCTGTCCTCTCCTCTCTCCTGTCTTCCTCTGTCCTCTCTTCTCGCCTGTCTTCCTCTGTCCTCTCCTCTCACCTGTCTTCCTCTGTCCTCTCCTCTCACCTTACATCAGTCAAAAAACTGTTACTCCCAAAAATAATATTACTTCAGGCAAAAAACACTTCCAAAAATATTACTTTGTTCAAATTACTATTACTCCCAAAAATTATTATTCTCCAGTCAAAAAACTCTTACTCCCAAAAATATTACAACAGTCAAAAAACCCTACTCCAAAAATATTATTACATCAATCAAAATACTCTTACTCTCAAAAATAATAATACTTCAGGAAAGAAAAACACTCCCAAAAATATTACTTTGTTCAAATTACTATTACTCCCAAAAATTATATTTCTCCAGTCAAAAAACTCTTACTCCCAAAAATATTACAACAGTCAAAAATACCCAACTCCAAAAATATTATTACATCAGTCAAAATACTCTTACTCTCAAAAATAATATTACTTCAGGCAAAAAACACTCCCAAAAATATTACTTTTTTCAAATTACTATTACTCCCAAAAATTATATTTCTCCAGTCAAAAAACTCTTACTCCTAAAAATATTACAACAGTCCAAAAAACCCTACTCCAAAAATATTTTTACTCCAGTCAAAATACTCTTACTCTCAAAAATAATATTACTTCACGAAAAAAAACACTCCCAAAAATATTACTTTGTTCAAATTACTATTACTCCCAAAAATTATATTTCTCCAGTCAAAAAACTCTTACTCCCAAAAATATTACAACAGTCAAAAAAACCCTACTCCAAAAATATTATTACATCAGTCAAAATACTCTTACTCTCAAAAATAATATTACTCCAGTCAAAATTCAATTAGTCCCAAAAATACCTGTCTTCCTCTGTCCTCTCCTCTCGCCTGTCTTCCTCTGTCCTCTCCTCTCACCTGTCTTCCTCTGTCCTCTCCTCTCAACTTACATCAGTCAAAAAACTCTTACTCCCAAAAACAATATTACTTCAGGCAAAAAACACTCCCAAAAATATTACTTTGTTCAAATTTCTATTACTCCCAAAAAATATATTTCTCCAGTCAAAAAACTCTTACTCCCAAAAATATTACATCAGTCAAACAACCCTACTCCAAAAATATTTTTACATCAGTCAAAATACTCTTACTCTCAAAAATATTATTACTTCAGGCAAAAAACACTCCCAAACATATTACTTTGTTCAAATTTCTATTACTCCCAAAAATTATATTTCTCCAGTCAAAAAACTCTTACTCCCAAAAATTCTACAACAGTCAAAAATACCCAACTCCAAAAATATTATTACATCAGTCAAAATACTCTTACTCTCAAAAATAATATTACTTCACGAAAAAAACACTCCCAAAAATATTACTTTGTTCAAATTACTATTACTCCCAAAAATTATATTTCTCCAGTCAAAAAACTCTTACTCCCAAAAATATTACAACAGTCAAAAAAACCCTACTCCAAAAATATTATTACATCAGTCAAAATACTCTTACTCTCAAAAATAATATTACTCCAGTCAAAATTCAATTAGTCCCAAAAATACCTGTCTTCCTCTGTCCTCTCCTCTCGCCTGTCTTCCTCTGTCCTCTCCTCTCACCTGTCTTCCTCTGTCCTCTCCTCTCAACTTACATCAGTCAAAAAACTCTTACTCCCAAAAACAATATTACTTCAGGCAAAAAACACTCCCAAAAATATTACTTTGTTCAAATTTCTATTACTCCCAAAAAATATATTTCTCCAGTCAAAAAACTCTTACTCTCAAAAATATTACATCAGTCAAACAACCCTACTCCAAAAATATTTTTACATCAGTCAAAATACTCTTACTCTCAAAAATATTATTACTTCAGGCAAAAAACACTCCCAAACATATTACTTTGTTCAAATTTCTATTACTCCCAAAAATAATATTTCTCCTGTCAAAAAGCTCTTACTCCCAAAAATTCTACAACAGTCAAAAATACCCAACTCCAAAAATATTATTACATCAGTCAAAATACTCTTACTCTCAAAAATAATATTACTCCAGTCAAAATTCACATAGTCCCAAAAATACCTGTCTTCCTCTGTCCTCTCCTCTCACCTGTTTTCCTCTGTCCTCTCCTCTCACCTGTCTTCCTCTGTCCTCTCCTCTCTCCTGTCTTCCTCTGTCCTCTCCTCTCACCTGTCTTCCTCTGTCCTCTCTTCTCACCTGTCTTCCTCTGTCCTCTCCTCTCACCTGTCTTCCTCTGTCCTCTCCTCTCACCTGTCTTCCTCTGTCCTCTCCTCTCATTTTACATCAGTCAAAATCTCTTACTCCCAAAAATAATATTACTTCAGGCAAAAAACACTCCCAAAAATATTACTTTGTTCAAATTTCTATTACTCCCAAAAATTATATTTCTCCAGTCAAAAAACTCTTACTCCCAAAAATATTACAACAGTCAAACAACCCTACTCCAAAAATATTTTTACATCAGTCAAAATACTCTTACTCTCAAAAATATTATTACTTCAGGCAAAAAACACTCCCAATTATATTACTTTGTTCAAATTTCTATTACTCCCAAAAATTATATTTCTCCAGTCAAAATACTTTTACTCTCAAAAATATTACTACTTCAGGAAAAAAAAACACTTCCAAAAATATTACTTTGTTCAAATTACTATTACTCCCAAAAATTATATTTCTCCAGTCAAAAAACTCTTACTTCCAAAAATATTACAACAGTCAAACAACCCTACTCCAAAAATATTATTACATCAATCAAAATACTCTTAATCTCAAAAGTAATATTACTCCAGTCAAAATTCACATAGTTCCAAAAATACCTGTCTTCCTCTGTCCTCTCCTTTCACCTGTCTTCCTCTGTCCTCTCCTCTCTCCTGTCTTCCTCTGTCCTCTCTTCTCGCCTGTCTTCCTCTGTCCTCTCCTCTCACCTGTCTTCCTCTGTCCTCTCCTCTCACCTTACATCAGTCAAAAAACTGTTACTCCCAAAAATAATATTACTTCAGGCAAAAAACACTCCCAAAAATATTACTTTGTTCAAATTACTATTACTCCCAAAAATTATTATTCTCCAGTCAAAAAACTCTTACTCCCAAAAATATTACAACAGTCAAAAAACCCTACTCCAAAAATATTATTACATCAATCAAAATACTCTTACTCTCAAAAATAATATTACTTCAGGAAAGAAAAACACTCCCAAAAATATTACTTTGTTCAAATTACTATTACTCCCAAAAATTATATTTCTCCAGTCAAAAAACTCTTACTCCCAAAAATATTACAACAGTCAAAAATACCCAACTCCAAAAATATTATTACATCAGTCAAAATACTCTTACTCTCAAAAATAATATTACTTCAGGCAAAAAACACTCCCAAAAATATTACTTTTTTCAATTTACTATTACTCCCAAAAATTATATTTCTCCAGTCAAAAAACTCTTACTCCCAAAAATATTAAAACAGTCAAAAAAACCCTACTCCAAAAATATTATTACATCAGTCAAAATACTCTTACTCTCAAAAATAATATTACTCCAGTCAAAATTCAATTAGTCCCAAAAATACCTGTCTTCCTCTGTCCTCTCCTCTCGCCTGTCTTCCTCTGTCCTCTCCTCTCACCTGTCTTCCTCTGTCCTCTCCTCTCAACTTACATCAGTCAAAAAACTCTTACTCCCAAAAACAATATTACTTCAGGCAAAAAACACTCCCAAAAATATTACTTTGTTCAAATTTCTATTACTCCCAAAAAATATATTTCTCCAGTCAAAAAACTCTTACTCCCAAAAATATTACATCAGTCAAACAACCCTACTCCAAAAATATTTTTACATCAGTCAAAATACTCTTACTCTCAAAAATATTATTACTTCAGGCAAAAAACACTCCCAAACATATTACTTTGTTCAAATTTCTATTACTCCCAAAAATTATATTTCTCCAGTCAAAAAACTCTTACTCCCAAAAATTCTACAACAGTCAAAAATACCCAACTCCAAAAATATTATTACATCAGTCAAAATACTCTTTCTCTCAAAAATAATATTACTTCAGGAAAAAAAACACTCCCAAAAATATTACTTTGTTCAAATTTCTATTACTCCCAAAAATTATATTTCTCCAGTCAAAAAAGTCTTACTCCCAAAAATAATACAACAGTCAAAAATACCCTACTCCAAAAATATTATTACATCAGTCAAAATACTCTTACTCTCAAAAATAATATTACTCCAGTCAAAATTCAATTAGACCCAAAAATACCTGTCTTCCTCTGTGCTCTCCTCTCACCTGTCTTCCTCTGTCCTCTCCTCTCTCCTGTCTTCCTCTGTCCTCTCTTCTCGCCTGTCTTCCTCTGTCCTCTCCTCTCACCTGTCTTCCTCTGTCCTCTCCTCTCACCTGTCTTCCTCTGTCCTCTCTTTTCACCTGTCTTCCTCTGTCCTCTCCTCTCACCTGTCTTCCTCTGTCCTCTCCTCTCACCTTACATCAGTCAAAATCTCTTACTCTCAAAAATATTATTACTTCAGGCAAAAAACACTCCCAAACATATTACTTTGTTCAATTTTCTATTACTCCCAAAAATTATATTTCTCCAGTCAAAAAACTCTTACTCCCAAAAATATTACAACAGTCAAAAATATCCAACTCCAAAAATATTATTACATCAGTCAAAATACTCTTACTCTCAAAAATAATATTACTTCAGGAAAAAAACACTCCCAAAAATATTACTTTGTTCAAATTACTATTACTCCCAAAAATTATATTTCTCCAGTCAAAAAACTCTTACTTCCAAAAATATTACAACAGTCAAACAACCCTACTCCAAAAATATTATTACATCAATCAAAATACTCTTAATCTCAAAAATAATATTACTCCAGTCAAAATTCACATAGTTCCAAAAATACCTGTCTTCCTCTGTCCTCTCCTCTCACCTGTCTTCCTCTGTCCTCTCCTCTCTCCTGTCTTCCTCTGTCCTCTCTTCTCGCCTGTCTTCCTCTGTCCTCTCCTCTCACCTGTCTTCCTCTGTCCTCTCCTCTCACCTTACATCAGTCAAAAAACTGTTACTCCCAAAAATAATATTACTTCAGGCAAAAAACACTCCCAAAAATATTACTTTGTTCAAATTACTATTACTCCCAAAAATTATTATTCTCCAGTCAAAAAACTCTTACTCCCAAAAATATTACAACAGTCAAAAAACCCTACTCCAAAAATATTATTACATCAATCAAAATACTCTTACTCTCAAAAATAATATTACTTCAGGAAAGAAAAACACTCCCAAAAATATTACTTTGTTCAAATTACTATTACTCCCAAAATTTATATTTCTCCAGTCAAAAAACTCTTACTCCCAAAAATATTACAACAGTCAAAAATACCCAACTCCAAAAATATTATTACATCAGTCAAAATACTCTTACTCTCAAAAATAATATTACTTCAGGCAAAAAAAACTCCCAAAAATATTACTTTTTTCAAATTACTATTACTCCCAAAAATTATATTTCTCCAGTCAAAAAACTCTTACTCCTAAAAATATTACAACAGTCCAAAAAACCCTACTCCAAAAATATTTTTACTCCAGTCAAAATACTCTTACTCTCAAAAATAATATTACTTCACGAAAAAAACACTCCCAAAAATATTACTTTGTTCAAATTACTATTACTCCCAAAAATTATATTTCTCCAGTCAAAAAACTCTTACTCCCAAAAATATTACAACAGTCAAAAAAACCCTACTCCAAAAATATTATTACATCAGTCAAAATACTCTTACTCTCAAAAATAATATTACTCCAGTCAAAATTCAATTAGTCCCAAAAATACCTGTCTTCCTCTGTCCTCTCCTCTCGCCTGTCTTCCTCTGTCCTCTCCTCTCACCTGTCTTCCTCTGTCCTCTCCTCTCAACTTACATCAGTCAAAAAACTCTTACTCCCAAAAACAATATTACTTCAGGCAAAAAACACTCCCAAAAATATTACTTTGTTCAAATTTCTATTACTCCCAAAAAATATATTTCTCCAGTCAAAAAACTCTTACTCTCAAAAATATTACATCAGTCAAACAACCCTACTCCAAAAATATTTTTACATCAGTCAAAATACTCTTACTCTCAAAAATATTATTACTTCAGGCAAAAAACACTCCCAAACATATTACTTTGTTCAAATTTCTATTACTCCCAAAAATAATATTTCTCCAGTCAAAAAGCTCTTACTCCCAAAAATTCTACAACAGTCAAAAATACCCAACTCCAAAAATATTATTACATCAGTCAAAATACTCTTACTCTCAAAAATAATATTACTTCACGAAAAAAACACTCCCAAAAATATTACTTTGTTCAAATTATTATTACTCCCAAAAATTATATTTCTCCAGTTAAAAAACTCTTACTCCCAAAAATATTACAACAGTCAAACAACCATACTCCAAAAATATTATTACATCAATCAAAATACTCTTACTCTCAAAAATAATATTACTCCAGTCAAAATTCACATAGTCCCAAAAATACCTGTCTTCCTCTGTCCTCTCCTCTCACCTGTTTTCCTCTGTCCTCTCCTCTCACCTGTCTTCCTCTGTCCTCTCCTCTCTCCTGTCTTCCTCTGTCCTCTCCTCTCACCTGTCTTCCTCTGTCCTCTCTTCTCACCTGTCTTCCTCTGTCCTCTCCTCTCACCTGTCTTCCTCTGTCCTCTCCTCTCACCTGTCTTCCTCTGTCCTCTCCTCTCATTTTACTTCAGGCAAAAAACACTCCCAAAAATATTACTTTGTTCAAATTTCTATTACTCCCAAAAATTATATTTCTCCAGTCAAAAAACTCTTACTCCCAAAAATATTACAACAGTCAAACAACCCTACTCCAAAAATATTTTTACATCAGTCAAAATACTCTTACTCTCAAAAATATTATTACTTCAGGCAAAAAACACTCCCAATTATATTACTTTGTTCAAATTTCTATTACTCCCAAAAATTATATTTCTCCAGTCAAAAAACTCTTACTCCCAAAAATTCTACAACAGTCAAAAATACCCAACTCCAAAAATATTATTACATCAGTCAAAATACTCTTTCTCTCAAAAATAATATTACTTCAGGAAAAAAAACACTCCCAAAAATATTACTTTGTTCAAATTTCTATTACTCCCAAAAATTATATTTCTCCAGTCAAAAAAGTCTTACTCCCAAAAATAATACAACAGTCAAAAATACCCTACTCCAAAAATATTATTACATCAGTCAAAATACTCTTACTCTCAAAAATAATATTACTCCAGTCAAAATTCAATTAGACCCAAAAATACCTGTCTTCCTCTGTCCTCTCCTCTCACCTGTCTTCCTCTGTCCTCTCCTCTCTCCTGTCTTCCTCTGTCCTCTCTTCTCGCCTGTCTTCCTCTGTCCTCTCCTCTCACCTGTCTTCCTCTGTCCTCTCCTCTCTCCTGTCTTCCTCTGTCCTCTCTTTTCACCTGTCTTCCTCTGTCCTCTCCTCTCACCTGTCTTCCTCTGTCCTCTCCTCTCACCTGTCTTCCTCTGTCCTCTCCTCTCACCTTACATCAGTCAAAATCTCTTACTCTCAAAAATATTATTACTTCAGGCAAAAAACACTCCCAAACATATTACTTTGTTCAATTTTCTATTACTCCCAAAAATTATATTTCTCCAGTCAAAAAACTCTTACTCCCAAAAATATTACAACAGTCAAAAATATCCAACTCCAAAAATATTATTACATCAGTCAAAATACTCTTACTCTCAAAAATAATATTACTTCAGGAAAAAAACACTCCCAAAAATATTACTTTATTCAAATTACTATTACTCCCAAAAATTATATTTCTCCAGTCAAAAAACTCTTACTTCCAAAAATATTACAACAGTCAAACAACCCTACTCCAAAAATATTATTACATCAATCAAAATACTCTTAATCTCAAAAGTAATATTACTCCAGTCAAAATTCACATAGTTCCAAAAATACCTGTCTTCCTCTGTCCTCTCCTCTCACCTGTCTTCCTCTGTCCTCTCCTCTCTCCTGTCTTCCTCTGTCCTCTCTTCTCGCCTGTCTTCCTCTGTCCTCTCCTCTCACCTGTCTTCCTCTGTCCTCTCCTCTCACCTTACATCAGTCAAAAAACTGTTACTCCCAAAAATAATATTACTTCAGGCAAAAAACACTCCCAAAAATATTACTTTGTTCAAATTACTATTACTCCCAAAAATTATTATTCTCCAGTCAAAAAACTCTTACTCCCAAAAATATTACAACAGTCAAAAAACCCTACTCCAAAAATATTATTACATCAATCAAAATACTCTTACTCTCAAAAATAATATTACTTCAGGAAAGAAAAACACTCCCAAAAATATTACTTTGTTCAAATTACTATTACTCCCAAAAATTATATTTCTCCAGTCAAAAAACTCTTACTCCCAAAAATATTACAACAGTCAAAAATACCCAACTCCAAAAATATTATTACATCAGTCAAAATACTCTTACTCTCAAAAATAATATTACTCCAGTAAAAATTCAATTAGTCCCAAAAATACCTGTCTTCCTCTGTCCTCTCCTCTCACCTGTCTTCCGCTGTCCTCTCCTCTCAACTTACATCAGTCAAAAAACTCTTACTCCCAAAAACAATATTACTTCAGGCAAAAAACACTCCCAAAAATATTACTTTGTTCAAATTTCTATTACTCCCAAAAATTATATTTCTCCAGTCAAAAAACTCTTACTCCCAAAAATATTACAACAGTCAAACAACCCTACTCCAAAAATATTTTTACATCAATCAAAATACTCTTACTCTCAAAAATAATATTACTCCAGTCAAAATTCACATAGTCCCAAAAATACCTGTCTTCCTCTGTCCTCTCCTCTCACCTGTTTTCCTCTGTCCTCTCCTCTCACCTGTCTTCCTCTGTCCTCTCCTCTCTCCTGTCTTCCTCTGTCCTCTCCTCTCACCTGTCTTCCTCTGTCCTCTCCTCTCGCCTGTCTTCCTCTGTCCTCTCCTTTCACCTGTCTTCCTCTGTCCTCTCCTCTCAACTTACATCAGTCAAAAAACTCTTACTCCCAAAAACAATATTACTTCAGGCAAAAAACACTCCCAAAAATATTACTTTGTTCAAATTTCTATTACTCCCAAAAATTATATTTCTCCAGTCAAAAAACTCTTAATCCCAAAAATATTACTCCAGTCAAAATTCACATAGTCCCAAAAATACCTGTCTTCCTCTGTCCTCTCCTCTCACCTGTCTTCCTCTGTCCTCTCCTCTCACCTGTCTTCCTCTGTCCTCTCCTCTCAACTTACATCAGTCAAAAAACTGTTACTCCCAAAAATAATATTACTTCAGGCAAAAAACACTCCCAAAAATATTACTTTGTTCAAATTTCTATTACTCCCAAAAATTATATTTCTCCAGTCAAAAAACTCTTACTCCCAAAAATTCTACAACAGTCAAACAACCCTACTCCAAAAATATTTTTACATCAGTCAAAATACTCTTACTCTCAAAAATATTATTACTTCAGGCAACAAACACTCCCAAACATATTACTTTGTTCAAATTTCTATTACTCCCAAAAATTATATTTCTCCAGTCAAAAAACTCTTACTCCCAAAAATATTACAACAGTCAAACAACCCTACTCCAAAAATATTTTTACATCAGTCAAAATACTCTTACTCTCAAAAATATTATTACTTCAGGCAAAAAACACTCCCGAACATATTACTTTGTTCAAATTTCTATTACTCCCAAAAATTATATTTCTCCAGTCAAAAAACACTTACTCCCAAAAATATTACAACAGTCAAACAACCCTATTCCAAAAATATTATTACATCAATCAAAATACTCTTACTCTCAAAAATAATATTACTCCAGTCAAAATTCACATAGTCCCAAAAATACCTGTCTTCCTCTGTCCTCTCCTCTCACCTGTCTTCCTCTGTCCTCTCCTCTCTCCTGTCTTCCTCTGTCCTCTCCTTTCACCTGTCTTCCTCTGTCCTCTCCTCTCACCTGTCTTCCTCTGTCCTCTCCTCTCACCTGTCTTCCTCTGTCCTCTCTTCTCACCTGTCTTCCTCTGTCCTCTCCTCTCACCTGTCTTCCTCTGTCCTCTCCTCTCACCTTACATCAGTCAAAAAACTCTTACTCCCAAAAATAATATTACTTCAGGCAAAAAACACTCCCAAAAAATATTACTTTGTTCAAATTACTATTACTCCCAAAAATTATATTTCTCCAGTCAAAAAAGTCTTACTCCCAAAAATAATACAACAGTCAAAAATACCCTACTCCAAAAATATTATTACATCAGTCAAAATACTCTTACTCTCAAAAATAATATTACTCCAGTCAAAATTCAATTAGACCCAAAAATACCTGTCTTCCTCTGTCCTCTCTTCTGCCCTGTCTTCCTCTGTCCTCTCCCTTCACCTGTCTTCCTCTGTCCTCTCTTCTCACCTGTCTTCCTCTGTCCTCTCCCTTCACCTGTCTTCCTCTGTCCTCTCTTCTCACCTGTCTTCCTCTGTCCTCTCCTCTCACCTTACATCAGTCAAAAAACTGTTACTCCCAAAAATAATATTACTTCAGGCAAAAAACACTCCCAAAAATATTACTTTGTTCAAATTACTAATACTCCCAAAAATTATATTTCTCCAGTCAAAAAACTCTTACTCCCAAAAATATTACAACAGTCAAAAAACCCTACTCCAAAAATATTATTACATCAGTCAAAATACTCTTACTCTCAAAAATAATATTACTCCAGTCAAAATTCAATTAGTCCCAAAAATACCTGTCTTCCTCTGTCCTCTCTTCTCACCTGTCTTCCTCTGTCCTCTCCTCTCACCTTACATCAGTCAAAAAACTGTTACTCCCAAAAATATTATTACTTCAGGCAAAAAACACTCCCAAAAATATTACTTTGTTCAAATTACTATTACTCCCAAAAATTATATTTCTCCAGTCAAAAAACTCTTACTCCCAAAAATATTACAACAGTCAAAAAAGCCTACTCCAAAAATATTATTACATCAGTCAAAATACTCTTACTCTCAAAAATAATATTACTCCAGTCAAAATTCAATTAGTCCCAAAAATACCTGTCTTCCTCTGTCCTCTCCTCTCACCTGTCTTCCTCTGACCTCTCTTCTCACCTTTTTTCCTCTGTCCTCTCCTCTCACCTGTCTTCCTCTGTCCTCTCCTCTCTCCTGTCTTCCTCTGTCCTCTCCTCTCACCTGTCTTCCTCTGTCCTCTCTTCTCACCTGTCTTCCTCTGTCCTCTCATCTCACCTTACATCAGTCAAAAAATTATTACTCCCAAAAATTATATTTCTCCAGTCAAAAAACTCTTACTCCCAAAAATATTACAACAGTCAAAAAAACCCTACTCCAAAAATATTATTACATCAGTCAAAATACTCTTACTCTCAAAAATAATATTACTCCAGTCAAAATTCAATTAGTCCCAAAAATACCTGTCTTCCTCTGTCCTCTCCTCTCACCTGTCTTCCTCTGTCCTCTCCTCTCACCTGTCTTCCTCTGTCCTCTCCTCTCACCTGTCTTCCTCTGTCCTCTCCTCTCACCTGTCTTCCTCTGTCCTCTCTTCTCTCCTGTCTTCCTCTGTCCTCTCCTCTCACCTGTCTTCCTCTGTCCTCTCTTCTCTCCTGTCTTCCTCTGTCCTCTCCTCTCACCTTACATCAGTCAAAAAACTTTTACTCCCAAAAAAAAATATTACTTCAGGCAAAAAACACTCCCAAACATATTACTTTGTTCAAATTACTATTACTCCCAAAAATTATATTTCTCCAGTCAAAAAACTCTTACTCCCAAAAATATTACAACAGTCAAAAAACCCTACTCCAAAAATATTAATACATCAATCAAAATACTCTTACTCTCAAAAATAATATTACTTCAGGAAAAAAACAGTTCCAAAAATATTACTTTGTTCAAATTACTATTATTCCCAAAAAATTATTTCTCCAGTCAAAAAACTCTTATTCCCAAAAATATTACAACAGTCAAAAAACCCTACTCCAAAAATAATATTACATCAGTCAAAATTCAATTAGTCCCAAAAATACCTGTCTTCCTCTGTCCTCTCTTCTCACCTGTCTTCCTCTGTCCTCTCCTCTCACCTGTCTTCCTCTGTTCTCTCTTCTCGCCTGTCTTCCTCTGTCCTCTCCTCTCACCTGTCTTCTTCTGTCCTCTCCTCTCCTCTCACCTGTCTTCCTCTGTCCTCTCTTCTCACCTGTCTTCCTCTGTCCTCTCTTCTCACCTGTCTTCCTCTCTCCTCTCCTCTCTCCTGTCTTCCTCTGTCCTCTCTTCTCACCTGTCTTCCTCTCTCCTCTCCTCTCTCCTGTCTTCCTCTGTCCTCTCTTCTCGCCTGTCTTCCTCTGTCCTCTCCTCTCACCTGTCTTCCTCTGTCCTCTCTTCTCACCTGTCTTCCTCTCTCCTCTCCTCTCTCCTGTCTTCCTCTGTCCTCTCTTCTCGCCTGTCTTCCTCTGTCCTCTCCTCTCACCTGTCTTCCTCTGTCCTCTCCTCTCACCTTACATCAGTCAAAAAACTCTTACTCCCAAAAATAATATTACTTCAGGCAAAAAACACTCCCAAAAATATTACTTTGTTCAAATTACTATTACTCCCAAAAATTATATTTCTCCAGTCAAAAAACTCTTACTCCCAAAAATAATACAACAGTCAAAAAACCCTACTCCAAAAATATTATTACATCAATCAAAATACTCTTACTCTCAAAAATAATATTACTTCAGGCAAAAAACACTCCCAAAGATATTACTTTGTTCAAATTACTATTACTCCCAAAAATTATATTTCTCCAGTCAAAATACTCTTACTCCCAAAAATAATATTACTTCAGGCAAAAAACACTCCCAAAAATATTACTTTTCAAATTACTATTATTCCCAAAAAATTATTTCTCCAGTCAAAAAACTTTTATTCCAACAAATATTACAACAGTCAAAAAACCCTACTCCAAAAATAATATTACATCAGTCAAAATTCAATTAGTCCCAAAAATACCTGTCTTCCTCTGTCCTCTCTTCTCACCTGTCTTCTTCTGTCTTCTCCTCTCACCTGTCTTCCTCTGTCCTCTCTTCTCACCTGTCTTCCTCTGTCCTCTCCTCTCTCCTGTCTTCCTCTGTCCTCTCTTCTCACCTGTCTTCCTCTGTCCTCTCCTCTCTCCTGTCTTCCTCTGTCCTCTCCTCTCACCTGTCTTCCTCTGTCCTCTCTTTTCACCTGTCTTCTTCTGTCCTCTCCTCTCACCTGTCTTCCTCTGTCCTCTCTTCTCACCTGTCTTCCTCTGTCCTCTCCTCTCTCCTGTCTTCCTCTGTCCTCTCTTCTCACCTGTCTTCCTCTGTCCTCTCTTTTCACCTGTCTTCTTCTGTCCTCTCCTCTCACCTGTCTTCCTCTGTCCTCTCTTCTCACCTGTCTTCCTCTGTCCTCTCCTCTCTCCTGTCTTCTTCTGTCCTCTCCTCTCACCTGTCTTCCTCTGTCCTCTCTTCTCGCCTGTCTTCCTCTGTCCTCTCCTCTCACCTGTCTTCCTCTGTCCTCTCCTCTCACCTTACATCAGTCAAAAACTCTTACTCCCAAAAATAATATTACTTCAGGCCAGAAACACTGCCAAAAATATTACTTTGTTCAAATTTCTATTACTCCCAAAAATTATATTTCTCCAGTCAAAAAACTCTTACTCCCAAAAATAATACAACAGTCAAAAAACCCTACTCCAAAATTATTATTACTCCAGTCAAAATACTCTTACTCTCAAAAATAATATTACTTCAAGCAAAAAACACTCCCAAAAATATTACTTTGTTCAAATTACTATTACTCCCAAAAATTATATTTCTCCAGTCAAAAAACTCTTACTCCCAAAAATAATATTACTTCAGGCAAAAAACACTCCCAAAAATATTACTTTGTTCAAATTACTATTACTCCCAAAAATTATATTTCTCCAGTCAAAAAACTCTTACTCCCAAAAATATTGCAACAGTCAAAAAAACCCTACTCCAAAAATATTATTACATCAGTCAAAATACTCTTACTCTCAAAAATAATATTACTCCAGTCAAAATTCACGTAGTCCCAAAAATACCTGTCTTCCTCTGTCCTCTCTTCTCACCTGTCTTCCTCTGTCCTCTCCTCTTACCTGTCTTCCTCTGTCCTCTCCTCTCACCTTACATCAGTCAAGAAACTCTTACTCCCAAAAATAATATTACTTCAGGCAAAAAACACTCCCAAAAATATTACTTTTTTCAAATTACTATTATTCCCAAAAATTATATTTCTCCAGTCAAAATACTCTTACTCCCAAAAATAATATTACTTCAGGCAAAAAACACTCCCAAAAATATTACTTTGTTCAAATTACTATTATTCCCAAAAAATTATTTCTCCAGTCAAAAAACTCTTATTCCAAAAAATATTACAACAGTCAAAAAACCCTACTCCAAAAATATTATTACATCAGTCAAAATACTCTTACTCTCAAAAATAATATTACTTCAGGAAAAAAACACTCCCAAAAATATTACTTTGTTCAAATTACTATTACTCCCAAAAATTATATTTCTCCAGTCAAAAAACTCTTACTCCCAAAAATATTACAACAGTCAAAAAAACCCTACTCCAAAAATATTATTACATCAGTCAAAACACTCTTACTCTCAAAAATAATATTACTCCAGTAAAAATTCAATTGGTCCCAAAAATAGCTGTCTTCCTCTGTCCTCTCCTCTCACCTGTCTTCCTCTGTCCTCTCCTCTCACCTTTCTTCTTCTGTCCTCTCCTCTCATCTGTCTTCCTCTGTCCTCTCCTCTCACCTTTCTTCCTCTGTCCTCTCTTCTCACCTGTCTTCCTCTGTCCTCTCCTCTCACCTGTCTTCCTCTGTCCTCTCCTCTCACCTGTCTTCCTCTGTCCTCTCCTCTCACCTGTCTTCCTCTGTCCTCTCCTCTCTCCTGTCTTCCTCTGTCCTCTCTTCTCGCCTGTCTTCCTCTGTCCTCTCCTCTCTCCTGTCTTCCTCTGTCCTCTCCTCTCACCTTACATCAGTCAAAAAACTCTTACTCCCAAAAATAATATTACTTCAGGCAAAAAACACTCCCAAAAATATTTCTTTGTTCAAATTACTATTACTCCCAAAAATTATATTTCTCCAGTCAAAAAACTCTTACTCCCAAAAATAATATTACTTCAGGCAAAAAACACTCCCAAAAATATTACTTTGTTCAAATTACTATTACTCCCAAAAATTATATTTCTCCAGTCAAAAAACTCTTACTCCCAAAAATAATATTACTTCAGGCAAGAAACAGTCCCAAAAATATTACTTTGTTCAAATTACTTATACTCCCAAAAATTATATTTCTCCAGTAAAAAAACTCTTACTCCCAAAAATATTACAACAGTCAAAAATACCCAACTCCAAAAATATTATTACACCAATCAAAATACTCTTATTCTCAAAAATAATATTACTCCAGCCAAAATTCAATTAGTCCCAAAAATACCTGTCTTCCTCTGTCCTCTCCTCTCACCTGTCTTCTTCTGTTCTTTTCCTCTCACCTGTCTTTCTCTGTCCTCTCGTCTCACCTGTCTTTCTCTGTCCTCTCGTCTCACCTGTCTTCCTCTGTCCTCTCCTCTCACCTGTCTTCCTCTGTCCTAAGTTGTTTGTTCAACAATACACGTCGCACATACACAGCACAGAGAGGGAGCATCTGGAGCAGCTGGAGAGGTAGCCAGTGTGGAGGAGGGGGTCATTAGTGGGACAGGGAGCACCAGCACATGGGCGAACAAAAATAGGAGCACTAAGGACTTTTATGAATGAGAGGGCAAAGGGGGCACTAGTGAAAGGCAGAGTCACCTCTCTGAATGACATAGATGCACCCACTCGCTATTTCTTCAACCTAGAGAGGAAGCCCGGGACTCACACAGAGCTTATGCATCTCAAGCTTAGGAATGGTGACATAACATCTGACCCTTCACTCATGAGGGATGAGGCCATTGCTTTCTTTACAGACGTATTTAATGCTGGGGTGTGTGATGAGGGCTGTCAGGACCAGATTCTTGAGGGCCTACCCCACTTGGGGGCATCCCAGGCATTGTTGCTTGATGGCCCAATCCAGTTGGAGGAGGTGACCACGGCAGTGCAGCAGCTTAACACTGGCTGGGCCCCAGGGATTGATGGACTCCCTCCAGATTTTTACAGAAGGTTTTGGTCGCTGATTGGGGAGGACCTGCACCAGGTTTTTACAACTGGCTTGGAGCTGGGGACGTTTCCTCTGAGCTGCACGAGAGCGGTTTTGGCTCTTTTGCCCAAAAAGGGGGACCTGACATTGCTGAAAAATTGGAGGCCCATCTCATTACTCTGCTTTGATTATAAAATAGTTGCAAAAGTTCTCTCAAACAGACTAAAGGACTGCTTGGACTCAATAATCCACCACACAAACATATTGTATTCCAGGACGCACAATCATGAACAACCTCTTCCTGACCAGGGACATCATTGAAATTTCACAATGGAAGGACATGAATCTGGGGTTGCTTTCTATCGATCAGCAGAAGGCCTTTGACAGGGTGGACCACTCTTACCTCTTTAAGACAATAGCAGCGTTTGGTTTTCCCAGGGGTTTTACATCGTGGATTAGACTGCTGTACTCAGGAGCTGCAGTGCTGCTGAGGGTGGGAGGAGGTCTGAGCCGTCCAGTGAAGGTCCGGAAGGGCATCAGGCAGGGCTGCCCCCTGTCAGGGATGCTGTACTCTTTAGCCATCAAACCTCTGCTCCATCGGTTGAGGGGAAGCTTCAGGGGCTCACGTTGGAGCGGGACACCTTACACCTGTCGGCCTACGCGGATGACATCAGCGTGTTCATAACAGATCCCACAGACATACAGACACTCCAACAGCAGCTGGATCTGAATGAACACGCCTCCTCCGCAAAGGTGAACTCGCAGAAGTGCGAGGGCTTCCTGATCGGTTGGTGGGTGCAGCGGACAGTGCCCACACTCCCAGCTGGACTTCAGAGGGCATGAAGTGCCTTGGAGTGTACCTGGGGAGCGAGCAGTTCCAGGCCAAGAACTGGGAGGGTATTGTGGAAAAAGTAAGTGCCCGATTGTCTCGATGGACCTGGGTCCAGCCTCAGCTGTCTTATAGGGGGAGGGCTCTGGTGGCTAACAGCCTGGCTGCCTCCTCCTTGTGGCACCGTTTCACCGTGCTGCAGCCTCCTGACACAGTGGTGACAGACATTCAGAAGCAGCTGGTGGACTTCTTTTGGAGAGGATTCGACTGGGTGAGGGCTGCTGTGTTGTACCTGCCCACGGCTGAGGGGGGACAAGCACTTGTGGACGTTGCCAGTAGGATGGCAGCCCTTCGCTTGCAAACTCTGCAGCGCCTCTTGTATGGGCAGAGACAGCTGTGGATGGGGACAGTGTCGGTTCTGCTTCATGGAGTGGAGGGACTAGGCTACGATAAACACTTGTTCCTCCTGAATTTAGACGGTATGGATTTAACTGGGACCTCTGCCTTCTACGAGTCAGTGCTGAAGGCGTGGAGGTCAGTGCTAACTTTTTCCAGGGAGCAACCGTTTGGCCAGGGGGCGGAGGAGCCCCTGTTTTACAATCCGCTGGTCAGGGGCTGCCTTCTGGAGTCTGCCAATGTGAGGCGGGCCTTCGTGGCAGCCAAACTGACCAGGCTGGCAGATTTGAGGACTGGAAGGGGCTGGAAGACTGCAGTCGAGCTGAGCCAGGAGACTGGAATTAGATCACTATGGGTGCTGGATGGACCCTTGGGGGAGGTGCAGGGGGGGTTTCCGTCGGGGTTCAGGGAGGCTTTGGGACTGGCTTCCCTTCGACAATCTGGTGGCCCTCTGGCCTTCCCCTCCTTGACGGTCCAACCTGCAGGCGGTGGGCGGGACACTGCTGGAGCCCTCCTGTCCTTCTCCACACCTGTCCTCCCTGAGCTCCCCACTGTGTCAAAGAAGGCCCTCTACATCGTTACCACCAAAGTTCAAAACAGAGCTGCCCTTGAGGGCCTTCCTGAGTCCAGGTGGTCGAGTGTGTTGCCCCCCCCCCCCCCCGGTCATCCCCTGGAGGCAGCTGGAGGTCCTTGTACCGCCCCCCCATTCAGAAATGCTGTGCGGATCTCCAGTGGAGGGTAGTGCATGGGGCCGTGGCCACAAACAGACATGTGGCACACTTTAACCCAAGAACAGGCAGTCAGTGTGCTTTCTGCCCAGCGGAGGAGACTCTGGAGCACCTGTGGCTGTCCTGTCCTCGGCTCGCTCCCATCTTCAGTCTCCTGAAAAACTCCTCCAAAACCAAACCAAATATTTGTACTTCAAACCAAGTCATAAATGTAGTGGATTGAAAAGTACAGATACTTGCTCTAAAATGTAGTGAACAGGGCTTGACGTTAACTTTTTTCCCTCTAGCTACTGTGACCACCCTTTTTCAGAAGTTACTAGCCAGGTAAAGTTTTCACCAGACATCTGGTTAAGTTTGTTATGTTAAAATGTTGATGTGTTTATTGTATGGTTTATGATAAGCTAAAAGAAATGGGAAGTTGAGTTTTATTCTTTTTTTTATTTTCCAATAAACTACAAGTTAACTTACATAGAATAAATTGTATATTTTTTTGCATGTAGTGAAACATAGCTTTACATATTTACATGTTTTTTTTATATGTCACTTAAGCCTGCTTTTTCCTTAATCATGATGGATTTAGACTATTTAAAATTATGGGAGGTCTTAAGGCATAACCACTGAAATTCAGAGATAAATTTGTTATGAAAAAATATGGATAAAATCTAACTGGTGGTGGGGTAGTGGAAGTATCACGTGAAAATTTCTGCTAAGTAAAAGTGTAGCAGTTTTTTGTTGATGCTTGAGTGTACTTATGTTTGCTGAATTTTGTTATGTGAACTCTGTGGGACATTGCTGACACCTGTTGGTGAAATTTGGTATTGCATGGGGTGGGTTGACATGCGGTGAGCGCAGGGTAGAGGAGCATGTGCTGCTGAAGCTACAGACAGAGGAGGAAGACTATTGAGAAAAAAACAAGAGAAAGTGGATATTGAGGACTATGGGAGCTCTTGAATGTTTGATCAGATGGCGCACGTTATGCTTTTTGTTTTGTTTTGTGATTTGGTTTTTGTGATTTATTTGTACTGATAAAATGTTTATGTTATATTATTTTTCTTAGTTTTTCATGGTGTTTGCTGTGTGCTGCACACAAATATTGTGACTAAAACATCAGTCAAACATCAGTTGGAGCGTTGCTTTATCTGTGCCAAACAAAAAACCTTTGGGAGCAGTTACAAAAAGTATTTAAGTACTTTCTTTCAAATGTACTTGCAAATAAAAAAGTAAAAGTATTTCACACAGATTTAAGAACTAATGAATGGGTATTAAATGTGAGGGATTTTGCTGAAAACTAATGCTTAACAGTGCAACAGAAGAGACTGAATCTGTAGGTGAGGTTTTTCTGAAGAGTACTACTTTACTGCATCTTTTATACTTATGTACTGTGAATACAATGGCAGCACAACAAAACCCAACGATTTTAAATCAAATTGACTTTTTACTTCAAACCAATTTAAAAAAGTAGTGGATAAAAAGTAAAAGTACAGATACTTGCTCTAAAATGTAGTGAAGTAAAAGTAAAAGTCCCCTTTGTAAAATTTAATTAAAGTAAAGTACAGGTGAATGAAAATTGTACTAAAGTAAAGTAACTCTGTACTTTTACTTTGTTGCATTCCACCACTGATAATGAGTTAAATACTTTAAACATCTACATTTGAAAGTAATTACTTTTAGGCTACTTTTATTTCAATAGCATTTCAATGTGATACTTTTACATGAAGAAATGTCTGCTCCTTTATCTGTACTTTTACTGAAGTACTTCCTCCAGCACCGGGGCTCTGTCTCTGTCCTTCATGCCTGTTTTCCAGCTAACACTGCTCCTGTCTCCTCTGAGTGCGAGCGTGACCAGAGTGCGTCAGTCAGCTGTGAGGATGATCAGAGATACTACGATGAGCAACGCCTTGAAGAAATGTGTTTAAATATGAAGTAAAAGAAAAGGAGTGAAGCCGTGCGCTGGATGTGCCCCGCAGTGCACTCACACACATACTGTATATGCAACTGTCATGTCATGTTGGTGGATGAGGATGTCCAGCTCTGGTTACTGTGTGCCAGAAAGCAGGTCACTGAGAAACGTTCTGTGTCACCTTGGACAAGAGCAATTAAATGTGTTCATTTTTCTGTAATTTTTATTAATCATAATAAACACATTAAATTCCCAGCCCTACGTCTAATAAACAGGGTGTCCATAAAGTCTCTCTACAATTTAAAGAATATATTACAAAGACAACTGATGAGATATCTTAATCAGATTTGTTCTATGTACTCAGTGGTTATCAAAGTTTTTAATCACATACGTACTGCTCCCCGACAGTTGCAGCTCCACCTTCAACAGTGCACAAAGTTCTACACAAGAACTTGTGACTGTACTTTGCTTACAAAGTGCAACTCTTAGAGCCTGCGCCAGGGGTGAGGTACGGCCCGGTACTACATATCAGCGTAAGATTTAGAGGGGGTACGCAGTACCGGCTAGAAAGAGATCAGCTGTCCGACCAGTCTTTGCAGCTTTTACACACATTAGAAAGCAGCCGGGACCGCGGACGCTTTTATGAGGAAAAAAAAAATCTGCATGTGAACCAGGCAGTGCTTTCTCTCATCATATATGTGTCTGTGTGGTTTTTAGTGGCTTATGATCGCTCCGTGATGTGATTTAATGCACAGAATGTCCCTCTCCCCTCTCATCATTCACTGATTGTCTCGCTTCCTTAAACAAACGCATTGAGCATGCGCGTCTTAAGCCCAAAGCACACCTGGAGTGTCGCCTCAAATTACACCAAACACTTGAGAAGGTTTTAATCAGTGGTCCTCAATGTCGAAATCTCTCAAGCTCCTCCCCTGAGCGTGACCATGGAGCTCCTGTCACTCATCAGTGTTACTAAAATAATGCTGAGCTTTGATGATAAGCTGCATTGATACTGCAGTTTAATTCAGGCCTAATTATAAATATAGTAGGCCTATTATAATCAGCAGTTTTAGGAAATGATGGAATGTTGTAAATATCACTGACAAAAATGCTACATTTATTAGATTCAGTTATTCCTGTCCTGAGTTGATAATTAATGTTTATCATTTTAGTTTAATAAAATGTGACTTTATTAAAGTGGTTATTTCTATTTTTATTTTCATGTTTAACCACTGCAGTAATAATAACCCTGATAAATGCCCACCATGTTTAATAGAAATAAGGGGTAAAACAAAATTAAGGTAGAGCTCCTGGCCTTGATGACTTTAAAAGTAGATCGCAAGCCGACAAAGGTTGGGCACCACTGGTCTAGACAGAACTGTTGCTCAATACTAATGGTAATTTATATTTTGCTTATTGATTTTAGTCTATTGTTTTTGGTGTATATTTTTGCGTCAGAATTTCATTGCCCCCTCTTTATTTAATATGGACCCTACATTGCCCCCTCAATGATATTTGTCTGGAGCCGCCCCTGTCTATAGCAGGTTATTAGCGAGTTAGCGACAGAAAGGAGTTTCCCCATGCTCTGACTGCAGCAGGAGTCGGGAGCTGCTGCCTGTGTCCCCCCGAGCAGCAGCTACTGTCCCTCAGTGTTTACAGCTGTGTGTCTGTGTCACACGGAGCAGAGAACCATCTTTGTTACTGCAGAAGTACGGGGGACCATGTGTTTTCAGCCACCGCTGTGCGCCTCATAGAAAACAATAGGGGTGTATTTTTTGACGTGTGTCTGGTGTGTGTTGGCTTTTATAAGGTGCGTTTGATTTGTTTTCAAACCCTGTTAAACCCCGTATAAGCCGTGTCTATATTTTTCATTTATAGTCAAGATTCATTAAAAATATATATGTAGGCATAATTTGTTATAGTACCGGCATAAGCAAAAATCTACTTTCACCCCTGGTGGCATAGCCATCTATGTAAACAATGACTGGTGCAAACTGTATACCGTCAGAGAAACCACCTGCTGCCCTGATGTGGAAGTACTGTGTGTGTCTCTGAGACCATTTTATCTCCTGAGGGAATTTGGAAATGTTATTGTTTGCGCCGTGTACATTCCTCCCAGTGGGAACACGTCGAGAGCGGCCGCGTGCATAGTAGACTGCGTCCACCAACAATTACAGCGATACCCGGGAGCGCCGGTGTTAATTCTCGGTGATATGAACCACTGCAAATTGGAACTTTCACTACCGGGATTTGTGCAATATGTCAACTGTGAAACACGGGATAAGAAAATATTGGATTTATGTTACGGGAACATTAAGGATGCATAAGTTGCAAGATCAAAGCCCCTGTTAGCAAACTCAGACCACAACGCTATTCACTTGATCCCCACATACAAAACTAAGCTTAAACGCAGTAAACCACACGCAAAAACGGTAACAGTGTGGTCAGAAATTGCTGTAGAGGAGCTTAAGGGGTGTTTCTTGTATATGGACTGGGACACTTTATATGACCCAAATATTGATGTGAACACAGAAGTCATAACTTGCTATATAAACTTTTGTGTTGATAGCATTCTCCCCCAGAAAACAATAACTGTATATCCCAACAACAAATCCTATATTTCCAAGGAAATAAAGGACTGCATTAATAGGAAAAAGATAGCATTTACAAAAAATGACCGTGCTGGCTTAAGGACTATACAGAAGGAACTTAATTGGCAACTGAGGAAAGCAAGAAGACAGCAGAGGGAAATTATTGAGCAAAATTTCACAAATATGAATTCAAGAGAATTGTGGGACTCTATGAAAGCAGTGACTAATATGAAACCAAGTAATAGATGTATTTATTCTACTGATGATGTCCAGAGAGCTAATGATTTAAATGATTTTTATTTAAGATTTCAAACGTGTGATTTTTCTAAAGCGTGCAGTGATGTTTTAGACTCACTTGATGATTTGAGTAATTGCCCTGTTGTTGATAGCCTTAAGGTAAAATCATTATTTTGCCACTTAAATGTCAGAAAATCTAGTGGTCCAGATGGGATCTCTGCACGTTTACTGAAAACTGGCGCTGAAGAGTTGACCCCAGTTTGGTGTCCACTCTTTCAACGGTCCCTGAAACACCATACTGTCCCATCAATTTGGAAAAAAATCTGTGATAACTCCTGTCCCAAAAAAGCCCTGCCCTGTGGAAAATAATTACTACAGACCGGTAGCATTGACCTCAATTGTGATGAAATGTTTTGAGAAGTTTATTGTGTCACTATTAAAAACTGAGGTGAACCCACAATTAGATCAATGGCAGTTCGCTTATAAAAAAAGGGAGATGCACAGACGATGCTATCAGCAGCATTATTCACTTAATTCTTAAGCATATGGAGAATCCTAAATCATACGCACGGCTTCTTTATATTTTAGTTCTGCGTTTAATTCTCTGCAACCTCTTTTACTTTTAGAGAAAATGCAGGAAATGAGTGTCAATTCTTTTATAATTAAATGGTTTTATTCATTTTTAACAAACAGAAGTCAGTGTGTGAAAGTAAACAGTGCTTTATCAAAATCACAGTCTATTAGTACTGGAGCCCCTCAGGGATGTGTGAGTTCCCCTGTTCTTTTTACTTTATACACAAATGGATGTGTCTCCCCACAATTTTATTGTTAAGTTTTCGGATGACACAGCGATCCTTGGCTTATTACACAAAGACCAAGACACACAGGGGTACCACGCTGAAATAAGCAGTTTTATGGATTGGTGTACAGCTCACCACCTTGAAGTCAATACAAGAAAGACTGAGGAGATAATATTTGACCCAAAACTAATAGGTGATCATAGCCCAGTTTTAATTGATAAAACACCAATCAAACGAGTGGCATCATATAAATACCTGGGTGTTTATATTGATAGCAGGCTCACATGGCAGATTCATGTGGACAACATGTGTTCCAGAAACAGCAACGCCTGTATTTTCTGAGAAGATTGCGGCTTTTTGGTGTCAACAACAAAATGATGCTTCTGTTTTACAGAGCCATTTTGGAAAGCGTTTTCCGCTATGGTATCCAGGTGTGGTATGGGAACCTGCCAGTGCAGTCCAAGTCTAAACTATCAAACTTAATGAAAACTGCACTAAAGATTGTAGGAGTAGCAAAGGAGAACCACCAAGTTTATGCTTTACCCTCTCTTTATGAGAAGTATTTGACTAGAGAGGCTCAGAAAATTGTAACTGACCCGACACAAGTCCTGAATGCTGAATTTGAGATGCTGCCATCAGGTCGTAGGTTCAGGTGGCCCAAATGTAGATTTAACAGTTATAAATATTCTTTAATTCCAGCATCTGTTCGATTTGTTAATGGAAATTGTATCCTATTTCAAAATAGCACTCTTATATAGTTTTATATTGTCTCTTGCTTTTATATGTGTGTACGTATGTGTGTATTTTATTATTTACTTTTATTGATACTGCTTCTGATGTGTCCTTGGATCCATGTTGTGTGTATGTTGTTGTATGTTGTTGTGTACGATGCAGCACCATGTGCCCAAGAAAAATTTCCCCTATGAGGGACAATAAAGTATATCTTACCTTATCTGTGTGGTTAAACTCTGCTCTGTGTGGTTAAACTCTGCTCTGTGTGGTTAAACTCTGCTCTGTGTGGTTAAACTCTGGCTCTGTGTGGTTAAACTCTGGTCTGTGTGGTTAAACTCTGCTCTGTGTGGTTAAACTCTGCTCTGTGTGGTTAAACTCTGCTCTGTGTGGTGGGATGGGTTTGTTGACAGCGCCTCTTTAAAGACGGCTCTAGATAATGTAGCTCCATTAAAACAAAAGGTTGTTAGGCTGAATCGAGTAGCACCATGGTTTAATGCTGAAACACGTTCCCTTAAACAAGCAACCTCTAAATTATTCCACTGTAGTCCATTTTATTTCTATAGCCCAGTATCATGGGGGACAGAACAGTAGCTCAGTGTTTGTTTATCAGTAGCTCTAATGTCAGTGTCTTGACAGTGTCTCTGTGCAAAGATGTTTTAGCGGTGCTGGTGTTTTAAATTCTTTAGGTGTATACGTTTAGATGTCTAAACCTAAACTAACCCCAATCCCAAACTTCTAACCCTACATCTCAGAACCTCCACCTGAAGGACACTCCACTCCTTTGGTGACAGAGAGGTCCGAGTCTAAGCCAGAGAAAAACTGTCTGAGCGAGGAGTCAAAAATAAATAATTAAAAATATGAAGAAAAAGAACAACTTAATTTATGCAATAAAGCTCAAAATGACTCCATAGCTGTGAGTGCAATAAGAACTTCTGCAAACCAAAGGGAGAACAATGTTTTATTAAGTAGTTAATATACTGTGAGGGACTACAGTCAAAGTAAAGCCAACGCATAACTGTGATCACATTCATCTTTACAATTTCACTGTAAATACCATAACTCAATCAACAAATAAGAAAGAATAAGGTGGAAAAAAAAAACACAGCAAAGACTAGAGCCATTTATATTAGTTAATCTTTTAAACTTTTATATCCAGGCAAGTGGAAATAATAGGCATTTTGTACTTTTACTAAATGAATAAAACAAGAACAGCAGATAACAGACTGCACTGTTACTAAACTTTAAACCTTAAACTGTGAACTTTAAAGGGCCCATATCATGCCTTTTCTGTGTCTTAGGACACCTCTAGCTCACCATCATACTTTTTGTTGATCAGAAAACGCAATAATTATGGGGGAAAAAAAACTCATCATTTGACTCTGTGAGAAACACTCAGATTAGGTCCCTGTCCCTTTAAGAGGCCTCCCTCCCTGCTGTCTCACCTCTGTCCTGCCCCTTCAGGGTGCTCACTGTGGGCTTGTTTTGTTGCTGCGGGGGAGGTGTGAGCTACAGCAGCGCTTCCTGAACGGGACTGGGCCGTAAGGGGGAGGGGTGTGGTCAAGGGGAGGGGCGTGGTCAGCTGGGAGGGGCGTGGTCAGGAAATCAATGTAAAAGAATAGACTCTGAAACATGCGTGAATGAAACAAAAACATGACTCCAGGTTTGTTTTTGATGCAGGAACAACATTAAAACATGGCAGAAAGCTCATAAAAGTTGATTTTGCATAATAGGTCCCTTTAACTTCTAAAAGTATTATAAATCAAGCCCCCAGCATTATTCATCTTTTTGATCAAATACTAACCCTTACAGCTGCATTGACACCAACCGTGAATCATGCGTCAAATTTGCATCCAGTTGGCGGTTGATCTCTGCCATTATTGTTTTGTTCCCCCATCGCCTCATTCATGTTTGGTATCAACGCAGCATAGCACAATAAAACTGAGATATGATTATTGTGAGTACACAAAATCATCTGTAACATGATCCAAGCAAACATTTTAAAAACATTTCAAAGTAAAATAGTTGTAAATCCATTTTCTAGAAACAATAAAGAATAAAGTAAATCTAAACTGTGCCCATGACCCAAAAGTGTAATAATAAACTGTCAAAGGGCAGTTAGGCTCCTCCTCTTCAGCGAGTGTTCTGGGCTGAACAACAGAGAGAAAAACAGGTTTAGAGTCATGATAAAAACAAACACAGTGTCCCCTTTTTACTGGATATAACACAAAAACACTCCTTACAAATCTATATTTTATGGTTTCTTCTTGTGTCTGTTATTGCCACCTTCTGTGAGTTATGTTTTTACCAGCATTCGTTTGTGGGTTGGTTTGTCTGTTCACTAAATAACTTGGCAAGATAAGTAAGTAAAAAGTCTTATTTTTTGTTGGGCTGGAACACCATCTGGATCAAGGTCAAAGATACTACCTTCAGCCACAAGGGGTCAGTAAAGGAACAGATGGTTAGTTTTAGCAGATTCTGTCCCATTGTGAGGTATAGGGCTTTTGGCTCATTAGCATCTAACCCAGGTTGGAACCCTCACCCTAACCCTGTCTGCTCTCATGTGACCCCTGACAAACCACTTGTACATTTAGGTTTGGTACTAACCTCTGAAATTAAAGACTGCAGCAGAATAGGACTTCATTTATGTTTATTATGTTATTTATGTTTATTACTTACATCAGTCAGTGTCCAGAAGTTGTCCTCCTTTGTCTACTGTTTCCAGTAACTCAGCTTTCTTCTTCTCCTCTTCAAGGGCTTCAACTCTTTGCTGCCATCCAGCTTGGCGCTGTTTTTTTTCTGTTTCAATGAGCAAGTGAATGTAATCTGGAGTTGAGAGAGGGTTTGGCTTCAGAGCAATCATTTTGAGTCGATTTATGAACCCAGCAGCCTGCTCTACCATCTTGGTGACTGCCTTCTTCATGTTTTCATATTCTTGTTTCAGTTTTGAAACTAAACTATCAACTGTCTTTTTATCTTTTGTCCCTTTCAGATATTTTTCCTTTAACTCTTCTGCTGTCTTCTTCTCTATAACTTCTTTGTATTCCCACTTGTATTTCTGGTTATAATGTTTAGTCCAGTGACATTTCTTAGGACACTCTCTGCAGTTTCCATCTGGATTCATTGCCCAGCAGCCGCTTTTAGCTGAATCATCTGCTATGCCACATGGATAATGACAGGTGTGATGACAAATCTGGCAGTTGGTGATATAGTTCCCAGTCCCAGAAATGTCCTCCGGAAAAGGCTTGGTGACTTTGATTTCAATTTCAAAGTGCTTATTTCTCTCAATGTCAGCCTCATGCTTCTTGACTTGTTCTTCTGTCTGCTTTATCTCATCATACTTTGCTAATCCTTGTTTAATTTTTCTCTCCAAGTCTTCCACAGATTGCTCAAGCCGCTTTCTTTCTTGGAGGACTTCTTTGGTCAAAGTCAAACTTTTGGGGTCAGTCTTGTCTAAAGCGTCAAAGAAGCTCTTCATACTGGCCTTTCCCATGTTCCAGAACATCTCATCAAAACCAACTGCAGAACGTTGGTTTTCAGCAAACAGTGCAGAGTTGTTGAATTTGTAGTGAGCTGGCAGGCCATCATCTGTTTTAGGACATGGGACTTCTGCAGCTTTGATAGCCTCTAGAACCGGAGGAAGCTGGCCGTCTGCAAATGTAACCAGAATCCTGATGTTCTCAGCCACATCATTGCCAAAAATGGAGAGAACTGAGTCAAACACATAGCGCTGTGTTGCACTGAGCCGAGCTAAAGCAGACTGGGCCACAAAGCAGACAGCATGAATATCACTGACCCCAAACTCATTAGAGAAGAGGGTACGGATCTGCTCAGTGATCTCTCTGTCTCTCTCAATGCCTCTTGTATCTCCAAATCCTGGAGTATCAATGATGGTGAGTGAGTAATTGGTCTGAAATCCATCATCATAGTTTATTTTGTACACTGTTACCTCAGAAGGCTGACTATGTGCTTGGGTTTTTACTGGATCCTCCACGACAAGTTTAAACCGGTATGGGTCACTCCACTGGACGCCCAGGATGTAGTTGATCATGCCGTTGATGAGAGTGGACTTCCCAGCTTCTGTGGCCCCCATTACCATTATGGTACAATTTTTCTTCACAGAGTCTTGGCCGTGGACAAACCGTCTGCAGCCAGGAATATTTAGCTCATCTTCCTCCAGTGGAACGTTTAAAATCTGCAGAGATCCCTTGGTTTCAATAAGTTTACAGATTTTTCTGACCTCTTCAGCGAGGCGTCTCGGGCCCTCTGGTTCAGGTGAGGTTTTAATGGGATCCTTGACTTCAGCAGCAGGCCCCACACCTACATCTGTGACAGCTCTGACTCTGAAGCTGTGTTCTGTGTTCGGGCTCAGACCAGTCACTGTGGCTTCACCAGCTTTGGGCTCAGGCTGCTGCTGCCATTTCTCCTCTCCACTCTCACAGTACTCCACTCTGTAACCAGTGACCGCCTTAGCTCCAAATGTGGGAGCAGAGAAGCTCAGGGTCACACTGTTGTGTGTAACATCCTCCACATTTATCTTCTCAGGCTTCGAAGGGGGCTCAAAGTTGTCATTGTCTTCAAATCCATCTTCATAAAGGTAGATGGTTGAACCTTTATGGCTGCCATCCTTAAAACCCACTACCAGGAACTTAACATCCTCATTGTCCTGGTTCACCTCTGCAAAATCACCAAAAAGCTTTGCTTTCTGTTGTATTGCCTTGCGTACATCTTTTGGACTGTACCACTGTTCCTTCTCAATGTCCTGAGCCTGTGAACCAGGCTGGTCTGATTGGTCACCCTTTAAGTAGTTCTCTAAAGCAGAGAGGTACGGCTCTTCACTTTCCAGTGAGGTGAAAACAAAGCAAACTGCTGTTTTTATGTTGCATACTCTGTCATGGAAATCCACAGAAGAGATAATTTCTGTGTTTTTCATTAGATTTGTGAGGGATTTAATCATGTTGATCTCCTTATTTTTACAGATGATCCACTTGTTTAGACAGTCACTGTTGAATGGAGATCAAGCTCTCTTCTTCAGGATCTCTGCGAGTTCGGACTCGTCCTCGCCTCCTCCACGGATCAATGGAAGTTTTTTTGCCAATGTTCCTTGGAGTCCCAGCTTAAACTCAAAGCAAAATTCCATAAAGGTTTTTATTTTTGAGCCTATCTGGGGGAACTGCTGTAAGGCGGTGTTTTTTAGGACATCATTGCACCTCATTTTCAGGTCTTCAAAATGCTCCAGGATCTTCTGTGCCTCAAGAACTAACCCCACACTAATCTGTCTCACAAGTTTGGCAGCAGCAGAGTCTAAAGAGGTGAGCGGCAGCAGCCACACTTTGACTGGAACAGCATTCTCTCCGTTGGGACCCAGCAGTTTGGGCAGGTCTTGGTAAACTTTTACTGCATCTTCAAACGTCATTGGGCTCTGTTTGAGACAGAAGTCTCCATAAAATTTGCAGGAAAAATTGTTCACCTTTTCTTAGTCTTTGCCTTCCATTTCCAGAGCTCCTTCTCCTTCGATGGAGATAAAGGGGATTTTCTTGATCACCACCTGTAGGTTTCCCTGAATTTCTTGGCTATTTTCACTTTCTTTCTTCTTTCAGATTTATTTGTATAGCCCAATATCACAACAAAAGTCGCCTCAAAGGGCTTCACAAACAGTTGATCAAACATAAACACACAATCAGACTTAACACACAATCAGCACAAACAATAACTACACTAAACTAAACAGACCCAGGACACTCCTGTCCTTAGACCCTCCTTCTCGGTAAGGAAAAACTCCTAAAAAACCCAGGTACGGGAAAAAAGAAGAAACCTTATGGAGCCCATATTGAAGGAGAGATCCTCTCCCAGGACGGACAGGCAATGCATCTAGGACTGTTAGTCCCTTAGTTCATCTATAGGATCATAGATCAGCTCAGTAAGGATTCATCCAGACGAGAGTGGGTGAGATAGGTTGAGGAAGTCCATAGGATGCAGCAGGTGGCCTCATCCAGACAGGTAAGTGGGCGAGATAGGTCCGGGAGATCCGGGCTGCAGCAGGGACCTCATCCAGACAGGTGGGTGGAGAGAGATAGGTCCGGGAAATCCAGGATGCAGCAGGTGGGCCTCATCCAGACAGGTGAGTGGGTTGAGGTAGATCCGGGAAATCCTTAGAGGTGAGGTTGAGGGCCCACAGGTCGGGACAGGAGCACAGATGGGGTCAGCTATCCAATCATCACTGGGACATCTGCCAGCAGCCAGGCATCTGAAACAGTCCCCACTCCCCAGAGGGGAGCGGGAGAGAGGGACAACTTGTGAATAGCAATGAACTGATTGGAGATATAGAGTATTTCATTATATTAATCACAGTGGTAGAAGAGGAGCAGCAGATGAAACCAGAGGACAGAGGCTCAGTGCACCATACTTCCCCCAGCTTCTAGCTCCTGGAGCAGCCTAGCTTCAACTGTGGAATTAACCCTGTTCCTAGCTGGCCTGACCATAAGCTTTCTCAAAGAGGAACGTTTTAAGCCTAACCTTAAATGTAGAGACTGTGTCTGCCTCTCTAACATGAGCTGGAAGCTGATTCCATAAAACAGGAGCTTGGTAACTAAAGGCTCTACCTCCAACTGTACTTTTAGAAACCCTGGGAACCACTAATAGCCCTGCATTTTGTGAGCGCAGTACCCTGCTTGGTTGGTATGGCTCTATAACATCATTAATGTAGGATGGGGCCATACCATTTACGGCCTTGTAAGTCAGGAGAAGGATTTTTTCAGTATCAGACACTTCTCGATCGAACACAAAGAAGGCTTGAGCCCCGTACAAGATGGCTGTCACTACATGTGTGGCCAGGCCTTTTTCAAAGACATATGGATGCTCAATGTTCCCTCTTCCGAGTTGATTCATTGTCAGCTCTTTGAACTGTGTCGTACTTTTGTATTGCAGAGTGACTCTGGCCTGATGTTTTGAAGACTTATTATCGTTAAGGTATTTAGCTGAGCCATCAACTGTAACAAGGCCACAAAAGAAACTAGCTTTAAGTGAAGCTTCCACTCCCAGTGATGAGGTCTTGTCAGAGATTGATTCAGATGCCACTATCTCAAACTCGCTGTTTGGTTTGGGTTTCACTGACATATCTTGCTTCAGTTTCTCATGATCCCAGAGTGTAATTCCTGAAACACAGAAGAACACTGCTGTTATTTGGATGGAAACAACACTCAGCATTTACTGTAGAACAGTTTTACACAGCCCAAATGCACTTCTGAAAGGACCTTTTAGACAGGTATGTTGATAAATTGTTACATGTAAAAAAAAAAAGCACATTTAAAGGGGACCAATTATCCTTGACTTTTTAATGCCTGAGAGCCCTCTTGTTGTGCTACAGATTTCTCAAATAAATTCAATTTTGAAACATTAAACATGCACAAAAACGTATGAAAAATTGCACAGAATTCAGGCTCAGTGAAAACAGGTTTTCAAATAACAGTATTGCGAAATGGCTCAATGGCGACCCCTGGAAAATCACATAACATTACACCTTTGGGAGTTGCCCAGAATGTTTTTAAATTGCAGACAAATTAAATTTGGCACAGTCATAGAACATATCAGGACAAGCAAAAAATATATTATGGCTCCACCATAAACCCAACAGGAAGGTGGCAAATTTGGTTGAAATTTGAGACCCCAAAAAACCTAGCCCTTGTGCTTTAACAAACTCGTCCAAGGGTTCTGATCCAACAATCTCCAAACACAGACCGAAGGACATATCTGGGATCAAACATTGTTAAAACCTGGCTAATAAGTCTTAGGGTCGTGACGAGCTCTTAATGAGGCAGCCATTTTGGAAAACTTAAAACCCCGGTAAATTAAGCAGACAGTGTCGGATTTGGCCCAGTGGACCGTTTGTGCACCATTTATGACCTGGACATAATGTCTTTAAGAATGGCTCTCCAGCGCCCCCTGCAAGATTAGACAGACAAATTAAATTTTATACACACACCCTTTATGAGATGCTGACCAAAAAAAGTCAATGGAGACCACGCCTTATCTATTACTGTAATAGCATGGGCACACACCAAAAAAACTCAATGAAAAGTCTCCATTTTAGTTTGTTGTTGCTACGTGAAATGTTGTACACTGATCCATGCATGAGGCTTTAAGCAAAATGTGTATGGATAATTCTCAAGCCCAGATACCTTTGCCTTGCCTTTAAAAGAAGTCACTTCCTTCTAATCCAAGACCAGGTGTCCTCCCTCGGTCCAAATAAACACCTGAGGGAAAGACTTTGGACTGAGCCGCGTCTGCACCTCCTGCCTGGTTTTAGTTTTATTTATATCTAAAAAATCTTTACCTTTTTTGTTTATTAAAACAATAATTATCACTTACAGGTGAAAGAAAAAGTCTGTGAACCTTTGGAATGACTTGGATTTCTGATTTGGTGATGAAATGTGATCTGATCTTCATCTGAGCCACAACAACAGACAAACACAGTCTGCTTAAACTAATGCTAATGTTACACTAGGCTAATGACCAAGAGCTAACTGCAGTCAGGTGTCAGCCAACCTGTGGTTCCAGCAGTGTGAGAAGATTGGGGGAAGGGCTTAAAGTGGCCCTGACCAATAAAAAATGCCCCCTAGTTTTGAGTTTGCCATTCTGAAGAAGCATTGCTTGATGTGAACCATGCCTCGCACAAAAGAGCTCTCAGAAGACCTACGAGTAAGACTTGTTGACTTGCATAAAGCTGGAAAGGGTTACAAAAATGGCTCAATGGCTCAATCAGCATCTGTGTTCACAGATCTACAATGGGTCAAACATTAAACAAGAATGGATTTCATGGGAGGCCACCACAGAGGAAGCCACTGCTGTTAAAAAAAACACTGCTGCAGGTTTAAAGTTTGCAAAAGAGCTCCTGGATGTTCCACAGCACTGCAGGCAAAATATTCTGTGGACAGATGAAACCAAAGCTGAGTTGTTTAGGAAGGAACACACAACGCTATGTGTGGAGAAAAAAAGGCACAGCACCAACATCAAAACCTCTTCCCACTGTGAAGTCTGGTGGCAGGGCATCAGGGTTTGGGGCTACTTGAACACTGACCCAAAACACAGAAGCAAATCAACAGAAATGGCACCAACAGAAGAAAATACGCCTTCTGGAGTGGCCCAGGCAGAGTTGGAGCATTTCCTTATTAGTTATGCCAAAGAAATTACACTGGATAATAAATGTGATAAACTATGTTAGGCTAGAGTCAGAAGTTCAAGCTTGCTTGGGGAGGTTGAGGTCAATGCCTAATAAACACCACAGACAATCAAAGGTTTTGCTGGTACCATATATTGTGATAAGAAACATTGAACAATATTTAAATACAGTTGGTCATGACCATAATCTCCCTTTGACAAAGGCTTAACAAGAAATCATTCCACAATACATACAACATTTCATTCCTTTTCCCCACCCAAAGTTACAGTTCTTTTTAGTAAGGCAGAGAATGGAGTCAGTCCCATATATAGTCATGGTGTTGTATTAAAAGTTCATTGTAATGAGTGCGCGTGAGCAGTGGGGGCAATGGGCCCTACAATCAGCTCAGAGCTAAAGCTGTAAAAATGGAGGCCACTATAAAACCATCTGTAACATTAGACTGCTTCACTGCTGTAGATCAAGCTGAGATAACATCAGTCATTATGTCCTCCAAAACCTCAACTTGTCTTTTAGACCCAATACCAACCAAACTTTTTATAGAAACTCTTCCCCTAATTAATGAACCTATACTGACTATAATAAACACCTCCTTAGAAAGAGGTTATGTACCACAGTCTTTTAAATATGCAGTTATTAAACCGCTTCTGAAAAAAAAACCAGTCTAGATCCTGACATTTTAGCCAACTATAGATCAATATCAAATCTCCCTTTTATTTCAAAAATCCTAGAAAGAGTTGTCGTTAAACAGTTATGTCGCCACCTACAGGACAATAACTTATTTGAAGATTTTCAGTCAGGGTTTAGACCCCACCATAGCACAGAGACTGCATTAGTTAGAGTCACAATGACTTGTTATTAAGTTCAGACAATGGACTGGTCTCAGTCCTAGTTCTGTTAGATCTCAGTGCAGCCTTTGACACCACTGACCACAGCATCTTACTCCAGAGATTAGACTGTGACATAGGGGTCAGAGGAGCGCCCCTCTGCTGGTTTAAATTCTACTTATCTGATAGGTACCAGTTTGTCAGTGTAAATGAACATTCCTCACAGTGCAGTAAAGTTAGCTATGGAGTGCCACAAGGCTCAGTACTTGGACCCATTCTGTTCATGCTTTACATGCTGCCTTTAGGAAACAGAATCAGAAAACATGGCATTACTTTTCACTGCAGACGATACACAGTTGTATTTATCAATTAAACCTGATCAGAACGACCACGTAGAGAAACTTAGTGCCTGTGTGAGAGACATAAAGACCTGGATGACAATTAATTATCTCCTCCTAAACCCAGAAAAAACAGAGGTCATTATATAAAGTTGGAAGCATGGAATTTTCCAAAATCTCTTGGGCCGCTGAAGCATTCAGAGTGTAGAGGAACTAAGGGGCCAAGCCCAGCTCCTGAAAAACGAGCATACACCATGATCCCCCTTCACCAAACTTCACACTTGGTACAATGCAGTCAGAGAAGTCTCGTTCTCTTGGCAACCGCCAAACCCAGACTCGTCCATCAGATGGAGAAGCGTGATTGGTTGCTCCAGAGAACACGTCTCAACAGCTCTAGAATCCATGGTACCATTGTGCAAATTTTATGTGCTTTTTATGTTTTGTCTTAATTTTGAATTTGTTCATGCAAATGGAATGATTTTTGTTATTTCCAGCTCAGCTACTACAGAAAGTAAACAATACACATAAATGTTCATATAAAATGTTCTTACCGTTAAAGTGAAAATACGCATCATGAAATATAAAAAATATTGAATATAAAAAAATTATGAATTGTTTTTAAATTCTACTTTGTTCATTGATATATTCTTGTTCTACCACATCTGCGCTACCAAATATTAATCTGTAAAGATTTAAGCTCTTTAAGCCCCAGATTTTTGAGACAATGCCACCACATCTTCAGATGACAGAACCATCATCTCAATATATCATCAGATTATATTCAATCATATTTCTCTCATCTGAAGACATGTTTGAATTGTGTATATAATATTGGTAGTTATAAAAAAGTCAAATCAAAAGCGAGTAAACACGGTGTGAATTTGAGTATTTGACACGACACATATGCATAATAATCAATGTTGCTACTACTTGTTGACCTACCCCAGGCTCTAATAATTCATTTAAAAAAAATCCAATTTACATTTATTATTTTTTAAATACTTTTTTTTTTTTTTCACCCCAAAACTGGGCAGCAGCATCACAAAAACCGAGCCTTTAAGCCAGGGGTGTCAAACTCAATCAGAGCTGGGGCCAAAATGAGAAAACCAGTTGTGGGCCGAATAAGAGAATTGTATAAATAATAAAGCCAGCCTACTGTATTTTTGTTCTCAGTTAGGCTACAATAGGCTTTTTAACATAGAATAATACTTCCCCACAGAACTACAGGTGTAGATTTGTGGTTTTAAGGGGCTTTGTAGTTTTGTTTTAAATCAGAACTTGGAACTCAACAAATAACAACAAATAGGCCACAGACTACTGACTAACACTGGCCAATGATTTATTTATGAAGTATTATTTACTGCCACAGTTACGGCCTCATTCTGCAACATTGATTGATAATATTTTTACAAATAATATGAGTGATAGCATTATTAGTGGCGTATTAATTAATGACATTACTGATCATCTGCCTGTTTTCATAATAAGGGATTGAAAAATGCTTGTAAAAAAAAAAGAAAAAGAATATCCTGTATAAATACTTTCTAAGGCAAAGAAATGAAGAATCTGAATTAAAATATAAAAAATATATATAAATAAATTAACAAGTATTATTAGAGTATGTAAGAAGGATTACTATAATAAATTATTACAAGATAATAAAAATGTCACATGGAAAGTATTAAATAATATTACACAGATTAAACACAACTCTCCAGAACAATTTAGGGGACAATGACAAAACTTTAACTAGCATTCAAGATGTGGTGGAAGGATTCAATAGTTGTTTTATTTTGTTTGTTTGTTTGTTTGTTTGTTTGGTTAATGTTGGCCCTAAACTGGCAAATGGGATAAAAAGCACTGGGAACATGGAACAAGGACGGAATACCGAGAACCCCCCCCCCCGGTTCCATTTGGAAATGATCCAAAATAATGATATTATAGAAACTGTAAACAGATGCCAAAGTAAAACTTCAAAGGATTTTAATGATATTGATGTCATTAATCAAGAAAATAATAGATGGAATTATAGCTCCTATAACACATATCTGTAATTTGTCATTTAAAATGTAGTTTCCAGAGAAAATGAAAACAGCCAAATTTATTCCTTTATATAAAGCTGGTGACAAAGATGTTTTCAGTAATTATAGACCTGTATCCTTGCTCTCTGTTTTAAAAAATATTGGAAAAACTAATTGTTGTACAGCTGGATACGTTCATTGAAAGACATAATTTATTGTCTGAAAGTCAGTATGGGTTCAGGTGGATCAACCTCTCATGTACTAACTGACTTAGTGGAAGAAAAGAAAAGAACTGTATAGATGCACTGTTGGAATTTATATTGATTTACAAAAGGCATTTGATAAAATTGATCACAGCATGTTACTTGAGAAGCGAGAACATGCGGCCTGAGAGGAGCAGCTTACAACTTGTTACAAAGCTACGCTGAGGAGCCAGTTTGTACAAATGGGAAATTGCAAATGTATTTCATGTGGTGTCCCACAGGGGTCAGTTTTGGGCCTTAAATTGTTCATTTTATATATTAATGACCTTTGTACAATATCAAATGTTTTCAAATTTGTTATTGTTGCTGATGATACAAATATTTTTTGTTCAGGTGATGAATTCAAACAGGAAATAGAAGCTGCAACTAAAGAAATGGTCAAACTGAAGACTTGGTTTGATTCAAATAAATTATCTCTAAATGTAAGTAAAACAAAATATATAATAATTGGGAATCTTAAAAGAAATACTGATATTGAAATAGAAATTGAAAAGGTAAAAATTCAAAGAGTATTTGAAAATAAGTTTTTGGGAGTGATTCTTGGCGACAAACTGAGTTGGAAAGCTCAGATTCACTCTCTCTGCGGTAAAACAGCCAGAAGCATTGGAGAGTTGTATAAATGCAGATGTGTGTTAAATCCAAACACTCTACACACTCTGTACTGTGCCCTGGTTTTACCACATCTCAACTACTGTATTGAAGTCTGGGGCAATACTCACAAAACCACATTGCAAAGATTAAACATTTTGCAAAAAAGAGTGATAGGACTTATTAATCATACTAATGAATTATTTCTAAAAGAGCAGTGTCTAAAACTCTTTGACCTTGGACAGTTTAAAATAACTCAAATTATGTTTAAAGTTATAAATTATATAATGCCATATAATATACAAAAGATGTTCAAAGACAGAGACTGTATACAATTTGTGAGGTAAAGCCATGTTACAGCAGCCTTATGCACGTACCACACCTAAAGCAGATGTGTTTCTGTTTATGGAGTAACTATGGAATGGACTCAGTGATGAAATCAAACAATACAGTAATATTGTCTTGTTTAAAAGAATGTATGAGAAACTATTACTAGATAATAGCTTACGGGACTGTTGCTGCTGATATTTTGTTTCTAACTCAAAAAGGACATTCCTTTTAGGAGTCACAGTGTCTGACCTATAGTGAATAAGAATGGTTATCTGCTTTCTGGTACCACTCATTAAACACTTTTGTTGACTTAAAAGTCATAAATATGCCATAACCTCCATTTCTAACAGATGTGTGATAAGGGCACTCATCACCTCAAAATGACCTTTTTTCGAATTCCAGGAGAACTCGAAATGTGGCGCAATACTGCCACCTAGTGGCCAGGACAGACTGTGGTCACTATGAGTTGCATAAAAGACTTTGTTTACACTCATCTATTCAAGAGACTTATTTCATACATATACATACATATGTATTGCTTTACAGGAAATTGTCATAATTGTGTTTTATGCAAACTGTTGAAACCATCATGTTTAACAATGGTTGGATATATGTTTATTCAATATCATTGTTCACCAGTATTGTATGTTTGTTGCTTCAAAACATTCCACTCAGTTTGAATGTAACATGCCTTAAAACTTTGTTAAATTGAAGTGGAGTAAAACACATTTCTGTTCAGTGTGTTCATAGACAAATAAGAATTAATGCATACATTTCTCTGTAATTTCTGTAATGACTTAATTGTGAACAAGTTAATTTCTTTTTTATTACGTAATCGTGATTAACGAATTAATATCATATTTTATTATTTAATTGTGAATTTCATCTGACTCACTCCTGAGCCTCTCCTTCTGTAGCTCACCTCCTCCCTGAGAGGCATGAACAATGACAACATCCAACATCTCACCTTCAGCTGGAAAAAACTCCAGGACTCTTACCTGGAACCAGTTTGTCTGCTCTGCAGTCGTACAGCATCCCCAGACCAAAAGGTCGACCAAGTGCTGGCATCTCTATAGTGTCGCCACTCACACAAGCCATCTGCAAAAAAAAAAAAAAAAAAAAAAAAAAAAAAAAAAAAAGTTTTAAGTTAAGAGCTTCATTTCCGCTTATACCCTTCACTAAACTAATAAGAAATCAATTAATAAACACTAAAATATAAGAAAAATACAATGACTAAATCAGTTGTACCAATCTGGAAGCCACGTCTTTAATATAAATTGAATAATCATAATTTATAGACATTCTGATAGAAATGCTTGATGGGTAATTTACGCAAGTCACATACAAAGACCAAAGGCGCCGATTCAGCAAAAATAAAAGTAACTGCAGCACGCAAAAAGTCAAAAAGACAGTCACATGAAGTCAGATGAAGCTGATTCGCAGCCTAAACCGAGCCTCTCTGCACACTTCCACCATCTCCCAGTTACTCTTGCAGTATTGTTGGTACTGTGATGTCATGGGTGGCCAAAGGACAGAGGACTGCCCCGGACTCACTCACAGAGAAGCTGAGCATCCATGGGCGGGACAGTTTTGGAGCATTTATCCAATCACCGTCTTGCTTCGTCGCAGTGAAAAAAAAAACATCTCGCTTTTCTCTCATAGAGATCTAGTGAAGCTCAAGTTAAGAAATACGTTAAAATATAATTTAAAAATGAGTATAAACGAACAATTGCTAGGTATGTGTTGTGTGTATGTTCTGGTATCAGTTTTCAAAGCACTTTTTTTTTTGTTCCAGCATCGTTTGATTTACAAATTAAGCACTGAAGGAAAGATTTTCTCATGGACTGCAATGTAAAAACAAATGCCTGTGCTGTTTAATCACCACACACATGCGAGCGAGGTGAGGGAAGTGGCTTGCCCAAGAACACATCAACAGTATGCAGTGCCAGCAGCAGGAATGAAACCGCCAACCTTCTGGTTAGTGAGCAAACGTCTTTACCAACAGACCTACTGCCACCCACAGGAGATCTGCAACTACCAAAATAGTCAAATTATGTAGAGTTTATTATCTATTTTCATATAATGGACTTTGTGACAGTTCAGGGGTAAATGCTCTTTCCATTTAACCACAAGACTCTAGTATGTCACTGATCTGGATCCACACCAAATTCATTATTTTTTCCTAATCATAGTCACATCACCACAAGCGGACATCTCGCTCTCACACTGACTCCCCATGACACGCTGTGTTTTCCCAGAATGCAACACCACATTCCTCTTTCTAGTTGAATCAGATTAATTTGCGAGTGTGGTGATGCAACATTTATCTACTGCAAACCTAATTAAGTCATTAAGTGGAAAATGAGGTCCTCGGGATGAAGCGCAGCCGCAGCCCACCCTTCTCCTTTCACAGCCTTCAGAGCTCTGGGTTCTGTGCTGGACACCTGGAGCGGTACTGCAGCTCCCCCTGCTGGACAACAAGCACAGGGAAATGCTAACAGAGAGTAGCGTTTGAAGCCAACTTTAAAACCTACCAAAAACTATAGTGTGACAGCCAGGAGGTACTTGCATGTTGTCTAAAGGTTTTAAAAATGTCTAAAGTCATAGAGAATTTATTAAAAAAAAAAAAAAATTCAAAATGACTGTGATGACTTTTACTGATTTATTTTTAATATTGGTTTTATTGGCCTTGTTGGTGTTTTACCGTTGTCATTTGTTCCTGCTGTGCTTTTTATTTTCTTTAAAGTGTGTACAGCATCTGCCCAAGTGTCTTGTTTTTAAAGTGCTCTACAAATAAAATAAAATAAAATAAAATTAAATTAGATTGGATTGAAAATTCATCAAATAAAAATACAAACATAAACATGCACAGCAAATTTGACAGTAATATTTTCAATTATAGTTATATTTACATAAAAAAAAAACATCAAAAACTTTTTTTTTCTGCCTTGTTACTGGTTATAACAGCACAAACAGGAAGCCATGAAATTCATTTGTAATCCTGGAGCTCCCCCTGGAGGACGTCTCACACAGTAGCACTCAGCAACTGAAAGGCAGTATCACTACAAAATCTACCAAAGAAATTCAAAATATTATATAAAATCATCATTATTAGTAGTAGGAGTAGTAGGATAGTTGTAGTAGTAACTTATGGACATTTTTTTCCTGCACCTCTTTCTGTCATCTTGGATTTAAGATGTTACCAAAAGACATCAGAGACGTAAACTAAATTGTTTAAAATGTACCTCCTAACTCATGCTTCTTAACCTTTGAGAGCTTCGTCATGAGGCCAAAATTAAGAACATAGAAGGTTCCTTTCAGCAGTGTTTGGAGGAACTGACCATCCTAACCCTGCCATGTAAACAACGAGGGAAGTTACATGGACCTACAGCTGTTTAATAAAACTACAACACCCAGAAAATGGACTACAATAACTGCACCTTATCCTCCACCAGGGCACGAAATTTAATGAAGCTTTTAAACATGACATACTGCAGAAATAATTCAAATGACTGCATATAAGTTAAACTACTGCTGTGTTGTTAAAGAGTTCTGCACAAAACACTACAGACTCTAGAATCATCATAGAGCTTGAATCGACTTTATTTATACAAGTTAGCCACGTGGTTTTAAGTGTTGTTTCTCCAAAATGTAAATCAGCATGCACAAACCTACAGTATTTCCTGGCATTGCGCAATAATCAGTTGTGGGGTTTATAGTTTATTGGAATAAAGTCTGAGGCGGTGAAACTTCTTACTTATTCCAGACTTACACAGAGATTGGCCTTAATCGGGCGAACTTGGAAAGACTCGGGGGATTGTGCAGAGGATTTTTTAAACATTTATTACAGGGACAGTGCATACTAACCAACAATACAACAGTAAAATATGCCAGAGTTAGCCAAAAGTCTAGTTTTCATCTGTAGTCCTTGGCCAGAGGTACAAAAGACACTCTAGGAAAAAAATAAAATAAAACAAATAAGCACGTATAACAAAAGAATTACACAAAAGGGCTAAAGATCAAATTAGCTGGCTAGCTAAACAGCAGCAGCAGAAATACAGGGTGTCCATAAAGTCACTTTACAATTGAAAAAATATATAACAAAGGCAATTGATGAGATATCTTAATCAGATTTGTTGTACTCTGTGGTTATCAAAGTTTTTTAATCACATCCGTACTGCTGCCAGACAGTTACAGCTACTACGTTCAACAGTGTCCTTTTCAGATTATCAGTATTTGTCTGTGTAACTAACTAAAGCTGAATGTCTTCCAGTGCTGTGCGTCCAGGGTCCAACTAGGTTCCTAATGGCCTTCAGGGCGGTAAGTAGGGTACATTGTAGACCATGTGATCCAGGTGAGTCTTTTTAACACTTTAAAACCTCTTTTTCACAGGTTTAACTGCTGCTGTTTTTTGTTATTACTTCTGTCTTGCTTTTGGTCTGGTTTTGATATTTACTACTTGTACATTGCTTTTGTTTTAATTTTTATTCTTTGTAAGTTTGGTTGGTTTTGCATATAGTTTTTTTTTTTTTTGTGTGGGTTGGTTTTATTATTTAGTGTTAATTAGTATTTGTTTAGAATATTGTTTAAAGTAGCCTTGGAAGTCCAAGTTGGGTTATTGTATTGTCTGTACAGCCACATAACCAACTGGGTCTGTTGTTGTTAATTTTGTGTTCTATTTAGGGCCGGGAATCGATTTAAAAAAAAAAAAAAATGTATTAATCGCAAATCTGAAAAAAAATAATTGTTATTAATCGCGATTAATAACTGGCAGCTATTAATCGCGATTATGTGTTTGTGCACCGCCACATTTGGAACACATTTCTGCGGATGAAACATTTCTCACCCAAGTTTGTTTTAGTGATGAGGCAACTTTTCATGTTCCACGGAATGTGAACACACAGTGAGAATCTGGGATCAGAACAGCCCCATCTGACTCTGGAACTTCACTGAGATCGTCCAAAGGTGAATGTGAGCTGTGGGATCATGAAAGATGAGGCTCTGCTACAGAGAACATTGCAAGAAATCCCATACCGTCTTTATGTGCTTTGTGCAACTAATGATGCCCATATAGGAGGATGAAATAAGGCATAAAACTAATTTTGTAAGGATTTCCATATTTGTAATTTTCTTTTTTTTTTTTTTTTGTAAAAAGACTTTATGAACACCCTGTACAACCAACGTAGTAAAAGATGGGGGTTTGTACCTGAGAAAAACATGTTAATACAAAGTAGCACAGTACCTCAGACCTGCAATAACATTTAACAGCAGCAATCAATAACAAGCAGAAACAGATTAAATGCAATATAATGACTGCTTAGAAAAAACAGAAGGATTGTGGGATTCCACCTAGCACTGCTGCTCAGTAAGGAAGGTCTAGAAGTTGCTAAAAAGCTATGAAGCTCTTGTCCTTCTGTATCTCTTCCGTCCTTGAGCAGACAAATTCAGATAGTCCTTATCATGGCTGACAGTGATGTACTTCTGGTGAAATTATGATACTTGATATAATTACAGTGATTAATGATGTAGACTGGGTAAAAGCCTAACACATACAAAATAATTTCAGTACTAACAAAAAGCCTTGACTCTCAGATGTAATCCTGGAGCTCCCCCTGGTGGATGTCTCACACAGTTGCACCCACTAACTGAAAGGCAATACTACTGTACAAAACTGGCCCAATTAACCAAGGCAATGCATTGAATATGTTATTGTCTGATAATACAGGGGTGAACATGTTCTTTTTGATATTCATTTAAAATAACACCATAATCACATTATGGGTCAATCCATATGCTGCTGAATTGTATTATGTATATATATTTGCAATTTGAAAAAAAAAAGGTAATATGAAGAAAATAAAATACAAATATTTCAGTCAGGGAAACTTCTCAGTCCACCGATCCAGGTTCAGGATCTTGTCTGGTTTTCGGGTGTGATGCATCAGAATCACAGATTTATACTGAGCTCCATCTGTGAATACATCATATAAAATACATTACATACAGCTCTCATAAAACAACTACTGCAAAATGATCAGTTCTAGCAATATCATAAGATAGGGATTTCAAATGATTGATTATTTTATACCTTTTTATTTTATTAGAAATCCCTTTTATATTCCAGGTAATCAAATTAATGTTTGTATTCATTAATCAACTAAATGAATTTACTTTGAGACTCTGTAGTGTCACTAAAGGGAAAGGGGAGGGTAAAAAATGAAAACATCACAAAGACATTACAAGACATGTAAAAAATGCCAAAAGGCAATAGAAAAACAAAAAAAAGTGGACAAAAACCCCCTATCCATTTTCGTCCACGAACAAAATAAACTGTGTCAGTATCATACGACTTATTAACCCTTAAACATTTTGCGGGGGCATATTTTCAAAGTAGGGATATCAGAATTATGAGGTGCCCCTTCCACACAGGCCAGCATTAACTATGTATACACAGAAACATAAGTAAAAGAAATCAATAAAATAAACAAATAAATAGCCTATTGGGCTTTTTAATTTAATATCATTTTGATAGTAACTCAATAGTCACTGCAGGAAAGAACAGTGAACTAGTAGCCCAATAAGCAGAGTAAATAGAAGTTCTTACATTAACGCTGGCGCGACGAAGCCTCATATTTATTTCCATCCAAGTTATACAAACACCTTCGGTAGCCGTGTCCTCAGGTCTGCTGTAGCCTCTGTTGCATTGTTGTAGGTATATTTTACCCCATCAATGGTAACAATAAGCCGGGCAGGATATATTAGGCCAAAACGCGTCTGTCCCGTGTAGTTTCTTTCTTATGTCGTCATACTCTGTGTTTCTTTTGAATCTCCACTGGTAAATCCTGATATATTCGAAAGGGTTTACCTTTCCAATTCAACTGTTTACTTTGAGCCACAGCGTGGAGGATCCTCTGCCGGTCGCTCCATCTCAGCATACGCACCAGGTAATGGCGTGGAGGCTCCGGTGGTGGCGGGCCGGGGCGCAGGCTGCGATGGTGCCGCTCCTCCTCCGGTACCAGTTCATCCTCCTTGAGATCCATAACTTTTTCAAAATGTCGCATATCATTTTGTCTGAATTATCCATCTCCAGTCCTTCCTCTAATCCAACAAAAATTAGGTTGTTCCTTCTACGCTTTGCTTCTAAATTTGTACACCTGTATTGAAGTGATTTAACTTCTTTGGTCAGCGCATTCAGCGTCTTTAAATAACATTGAATCAGTCATTTCTTCTCAATAGGTCATGCAAGTAAAAATGTTCATTTTTATTTTAAACTAAATTTGTCTGTTCCTTAATATTGCTGGCATTACTGCAACATTAAACATTTAACATTATAGTAAATGTCAAGCACATGCCTGGACAGGAGAAGAATAGAAGAATACCAAAGACAGGCTACCTACAAAAAGAGAAAGAAAAAGAAAAAACACTGGTGAGCTGAAATGCATATCTACATTACATTACATTAACAAGTAGCTTTGTAAGAACAGTCCACCACTGTCACCTATGAATGTCCCTATGCCTCTTCTACAATCAGCTCCCACTCCAACTACATCACAGCTAAGTCCTCAACAACAAACAGGCTGCAAAAGAGGAACCAGGAACAAAGGTTACAGAGATCTGTGTCAATCCAACAAACTGGAAAAAGCTTTGTGAAAATACAAGAATGACCTCATTTCAAACTAACAAAATGGTTTGTGCAACAACAGTTTTAAAATATGTTTTTGGATTTAATAAAGTGATATGTTTTTACAATAGGCTAAAAACTGTTTGAACCACACTGGTTGGCCATTAACTTGTTTTTAACTGTTAGAATATCTGTTACAATTGTAAGTTTGTGTGGCAAGTTAGTTACAGATTTGTCAGGTGATAATGCTTGATTTCCTCTCTAGAGAATGATAATGTCATTAACAAAACACTGTGCCATTGTAATGGGTTCTGAATGCTCACCAGTCTGGACATGGAGACACAAGACGCAGGGTTCTGTCACTGCACCTTTAATGCCCTTTAAAACAGCAGCAAGAGCCATGGGATTAGGAGACAACAGCACGAGTACAGCTCCCAGCACACACTGCTCATCTCAACTCAACTTATACATAACAATACTATCAAGTTGTACAATATTCCAATTTAGTTATATACTGATAACAAGTGTATATAATAAACATAACAAATATATTATTAATATAGTCAGTGTTTCTGCAGAAAATGTGTTAAGGTGGTGGCCAAGTCGTGCTTCTGAACTGTGAACCTACAAATGAATAACAATCATAATACACCCCACTTACAACTCCTAAATGCCACAACAAGTTAATTTAACATAAACACTGCAGCATAAAAGCATGAACATTTGGTTTTGAGGAATAAACTGAATTTATGTATTACCTTATATAGCATATATTGAATGGTAGTCAAGGGGGTGGGTGCTTATAGCCAAGGTGGCCACCTTAACTATCAAGTGCTGGGGAAACACTGACAGTGTAGTGTACAGCTATATACTAGGTTGGCATGATTAAAAAAAAAACCATTTTATTAAGAAATAAAAACAGCACCAAAATAGTACAGTACCACATATTATTTTAGCATAAAATATCCAAAACAGCTCATAAAACGCACCTTTAACACAGCAGCAAGAGGCTTGTCATTAGTGGACACATCAGCACAGCTCCCTGAGCAAAGATAAACACCATCAATACTGTGCTAATAATTACGTTATTAACGAGTCGCAACAAAAGGTTAAAAGGCACTCATCCTAAAAACTTTTGTTTTTAAAAACCAAGTCCTTATGATGACTGCCTTTTAACCTTTTGTTGCGATGCCATTCCCCTGGATGAGTGAGAGTCTTCACAGACACGTTATTAACGAGCCTAAAATAAACATGTGCTTTATAACAACAGTTATTATGTTACTGACTTCGTATTTGAGCACTTTTCTGGTGACTAGCATCACTTTTACAGCTGCTAGCTTAACTCATAAGGAGAGCAGTGAGAAACAGCACTCACCAGCTCAGACTGCTCATGAGCACTGAAGCAGAGGCATGGATGGATTAGAGAACATGTCTAATAATACATCCATGAGCAGAGGCAGCACAGGCTGTGTCACACTAATTATTGCCCCTGTGCAACAGGTAACAATATGGAACCATTGTACTTACTAATAACACAATCTGTACACCAACATAAACGTAAAACCACACGTTGGCTCAAAATTAATAAAACAGAAAAAATAAAAGAATTAGCACTGTAAAGTTTGAAGAATGTTCATCCAAAAAATCTACTCGTTACACCATTACCACTACACTTCGTCATTACCAACACATGACATATTTCTTACTTTTTTTCAACAAAATAAGTCTAAAACAATACATACATATACATTTTCATATGTGTTTTTTTATTTTTATTAAAGCCTTTCTTATATCTCATATACTTAAAAAAGCTGACTTATTGGCCAATGATAAGAGTAACTCTATATTCCCTGACAAAGATTAGTTCTTTAAGTAGAAAATGGCCCACTTCTCAAGATTTAAAACCTTGTTTAAAACAAAATCTAAATCTAAAATCTTTCACTGTCGGCGACTGCCCCCTGCTGGTTATTTACCATAACACCCAGGTGACATAGAAAACAGTTGAATGCAGTTAGATAACAAAGCTTGGAAGGAACAGATCATGGATCTGTTTGTGTTTGAAGCAGGAATATAAATGAGCCTCACTCATGTTGACAGAGAAAACTGTTGGAAGAATAAATGCTGTGACGAGAAGCCTAGTGTTAGCCTAAAAACTATAACATTAGTTAGCTGTATTACAAACAAACCAGAGCAGCCATTAGTTCAGTTTTTTTTTTACTTAAACCTTAAAGTTTCACAGGACGAGCTTGCCATCTGCCATTCTGCCAATGTCCACTACTGCCATGACACAAACACAATACAGATGTTATGTGTAGGTTATTTATCTGAACAAAAATAAATTAATACATATGCATCTTCTATTTTATGATATGACCAATAAAATATTGGGGAATAACACACTAAGAATAAAGGCTACACCCAGAGCCAGCCCTAAGATTTTAGATTTAAGGGGTCCTCCCTCCTTTTCTTTTTTTTTTCTGTAAAGCACTTTGAATTGCTGTATACAAATAAACTTGCCTTGCCTCCAGGAAAAATTGAACAAAAAATATATGAAATTTTCTGTATTCTGCTGCATTTGAGATTGTATAATTATATATTCAGCTCCTACATTTTAGAAAAAATATGGACACAATTTATGGTTTTACTTCTCTCCAAGATTCAAGAGAAACTGTTTATTAAAATAACTCTTACATTTTAATCATGCTGCTTCTCTGCAGACTGCAGCGTCAGTATTTGGACATTATCTTTCTTTGTGTAACTGTCTGACCAAGTTTCTCTTGTAGTTGTTCCCAATCTCTGGTGGAGCCCCAGTCCCTGCACTGAAAAATATAGCTATTAAGAATTTCTTAGAAAAATCCTCATAACAATTCACAGTTAACCTTTTCTATTTAAATGTTGGTAGCGTAACTTAAGTAAAAGCCTCTTGTGTCTATCATGTAAGAATAACCCAAATATATCAAGTAACATATGTACTATACAAAAAAGTAAGTTCATATTAAATCCAAAACTCAAGTAAGGTCTATTTGATATTTTCATGGAGATGAATAATATGACATAGAAATACTGTTTATTTCATATGTGTGTGTATCATATAAACGTTATAATAATCTAATAATGATCTCATTATTACTCAGTATAACTGATAAAACTTATTAAACTTATAGTTTGCGAAAACAATACAAGTCACTGAAAAGATAGTACCATATAAATAAGACTTGCATGCAGCTATGAAGTGTAGGAGGACAGGCACATCCACATCTGGTCACATCTGGACACATTCACTGGATCCAAGAGGAGCATGACCCACCAGGACTTGGCCTGACTGAGACACATGACTGCTGCTGTCGGCCTGCACACATGAAACAATAATACACAATATTACATCTTTAGATAAACATAAAAACACAGCTTCACTGTAAGCACTGTCGCAGTCAGACACAGCAGTGTCTTCATGTTTTTCCTGGCAGTCTTCCTCTTCTTCCTCTTTGTTTTTGTCCAGAGTACTGCAGTAGGTTCACACCTGACTTCAATTATTTGGTTAATATTCAGTTAGTATTTAATATAAATAACAACTAAAATATGCTCTTGTGTACAGTTTTATACTTAGCTAGCAGATGGAGGTCGACATCCTGATGCTGTTGGACCTTCACTGTTCCTGAAAGACACAAGTGCCACACACTTTCACATTAGTAAAGAAATATAGGCCTGCAGTTTAAATCAGATGTGCTAAGCTCTCAGATGATGAGCCTCATGTGTTTGTGTTTGAGTAAAGCTAATGTTCCTCTGGCTCTGAGCCCAGATGTTCCAGCTGCTGCTGTCTCACTGTAGACTCTTTAACTTTGACCATTCAAACTAAGTTTAGACACTTGGTTATAGCTGCAGTATTTCTTTTTGACTAAAACAGTGATCATATTAGAGCGTAGCTTCCCGTCGATAGATCGCTATATTTCCGTGTCTAATATTAATGATAATATTGTGAGATATTTTTCTCCATGTTTAACAGTCAGTATGTCCGCGGTTACTGGGCCTAGTGACCTGAAATAACAACTGGGGAAAAGTTTAAAGTCTCATCTGTCCGCTCATATTCACTGTATGTCTCACAGAGAAAGACGTTTTCCACCAGATTAAAGAAAGCTGACGTATAGGTCAGCTAGCACTGTATATTGTTAAATCATTTTATGTTAACCTTTTCCACAAAGCACTTTAAAAGCTAACGCAGAGCAGTCCAAGGGAAAACTAGAGACTAACCTGAGTGTTGTTGCTGCAGATGTTTGAGAGTCCTCCATGTCCTGAGTCTGCAGCTCAGATCCTGGACACTTACTGCGCATGTGTGGATTCAGATGTTTTAATGTACTTTTTGGAGTAAATGTTACTGTTGTTTTTACTATTGTTTGCATGAACAAAAATCATATAGGAGTTAAATGCAATTTTATAATAAATGTTTCAAGACTAATTACATTTTGATATGTTACCTGATTAAATCATTTATAGCTTCTATTTTTAAATGAAAAGGTTTGTATACATTTTAACTTTATATTAGCATGTACAAATGATGTCATTTTACAAAATAACTGTTACTACCCCCAAAAGTCAGTTTTCTCAGTGTGGGTGTGTTTGCTCCGCTCCTGAAACTCAGTCTCGGAGTCTCATCACACTGGGCTGCAGTATTTTTATCTGGAGGTCTGAACATCAGCTTGATGCAGTTTTAATGACATTACCTCTAGATTAATGACACAAATATGTTACGCAACTCCAGGCGCGTAATTTCCGGGGGGGTTAGGGGGGTTATGACCCCCCCAAAAGAATCAGGTCGAGCCAATACAACCTCCCCAATAATCACAACATTGTGATGAATACAACTAGGAATTATCTTGCATGAATAACTCTGATTTTCTGTATTCTGGTTTAGGCCTAGTTTAGACCAAGATTAGTTTTGGTTTAGGCCTAGTTTAAAACAAGATTATTTCTGGTTGAGGCCTAGTTTAGACCAAGATTAGTTCTGGTTTAGGCCTAGTTTAGACCAAGATTAGTTCTGGTTTAGGCGTAGATGAGACCAAGATTAGTTCTGGTTTAGTCCTAGTTTAGACAAAGATTAGTTCCAGTTTAAGCCTAGTTTAGACCAAGATTAGTTCTGATTTAGGCCTAGTTGAGGCCAAGATTTGTTCTGGTTTGGGCCTAGTTTAGACAAAGATTAGTTCTGGTTTAGGCCTACTTTAGACCAAGATTTGTTCTGGTTTAGGCCTAGTTGAGGCCAAGATTTGTTCTGGTTTGGGCCTAGTTTAGACAAAGATTAGTTCTGGTTTAGGCCTACTTTAGACCAAGATTAGTTCTGGTTTAGGCGGAGATGAGACCAAGATTAGTTCTGGTTTAGGCCTAGTTTAGACTAAGATCAATTCTGGTTTAAGCCTAGTTTAGACCAAGATTAATTCTGGTTTAGGCCTAGTTTAGACCAAGATTAGTTCTGGTTTAGGCGGAGATGAGACCAAGATTAGTTCTGGTTTAGGCCTAGTTTAGACTAAGATCAATTCTGGTTTAAGCCTAGTTTAGACCAAGATTAATTCTGGTTTAGGCCTAGTTTAGACCAAGATTAGTTCTGGTTTAGGCGTAGATGAGACCAAGATTAGTTCTGGTTTAGGCCTAGTTTAGACTAAGATCAATTCTGGTTTAAGCCTAGTTTAGACCAAGATTAATTCTGGTTTAGGCCTAGTTTAGACCAAGATTAGTTCTGGTTTAGGCTTAGTTTAGACAAAGATTAGTTCTGGTTTAGGCCTAGTTTAGACCAAGATTAGTTCTGGTTTAGGCCTAGTTTAGACCAAGATTTGTTCTGGTTTAGGCCTCGTTTAGACCAAGAATAGTTCTGGTTTAGGCCTAGTTTAGACCAAGATTAGTTCTGGTTTAGGCTTAGTTTATACCAAGATTAGTTCTGGTTTAGGCCTAGTTTATACCAAGATTAGTTCTGGTTTAGGCCTAGTTTAGACAAAGATTTGTTCTGGTTTAGGCCTAGTTTAGACCAAGATTAATTCTGGTTTAGGCCTAGTTTAGACCAAGATTTGTTCTGGTTTAGGCCTAGTTTAGACCAAGATTTGTTCTGGTTTAGGCCTAGTTTAGACCAAGATTAGTTCTGGTTTAGGCGTAGATGAGACCAAGATTAGTTCTGGTTTAGGCCTAGTTTAGACAAAGATTAGTTCTGGTTTAAGTCTAGTTTAGACAAAGATTAGTTCTGATTTAGGCCTAGTTAAGACCAAGATTTGTTCTGGTTTAGGCCTAGTTTAGACCAAGATTAGTTCTGGTTTAGGCGTAGATGAGACCAAGATTAGTTCTGGTTTAGGCCTAGTTTAGACTAAGATCATTTCTGGTTTAGGCCTAGTTTAGACCAAGATTAATTCTGGTTTAGGCCTAGTTTAGACCAAGATTAGTTCCGGTTTAAGCCTAGTTTAGACCAAGATTAATTCTGGTTTAGGCCTAGTTTAGACAAAGATTAGTTCCGTTTTTTTATCTGGAGGTCTGAACATCAGCTTGATGCAGTTTTAATAACATTACCTCTAGATTAACGACAGAAATATGTTACGCAACTCCAGGCGCGTAATTTCCGGGGGGTTAGGGGGGTTATGACCCCCCCAAAAAAATCAGGTCGAGCCAATATAACCTCCCCAATAATCACAACATTGCGATGAATACAACTAGGAATTATCTTGCATGAATAACTCGTTGATTTTCTGTATTTATTTCGTTTGCCAGCAAAATAGTAATTAGTTTATTCAACCCCCCTCCCCGTCCAGAATACTTGGTATGGCCCAGTCCACTGTCTCTCCTGAGCGTTGGCTGTTTGCTGTGTGTTGCTCAGTCACTGGTGTTGTAGCGGTGATAGTTAGCTGTCTCTAACCTGTGCTCTTATGAAAAGAGCACCAAAGAGCCAGTCAGCATTTTTACAGTGTTGGTCAACGCCAACCCCAATGAAAAAGAAAAAAAAAGTACTGCCCAAAAGGAGGTAAACAGTCGTATTGTCAAGTTAGCTGATGATTTGACTAAATATTCAGTGTGAGGTAAAGCTAAGGAGGCTGCCACGGAATCTGTGCTGTGTGCAGCACTAATGTCAATTTACCACTGAATGCTAATTTAAGTAAGTGATGGCATTATTTACTTATCAGCCTTGCTGTTGTGCTAACACTGACACTGACACTAGCCTAGCACATAGCTTAAGCTAAGTAAATCACAGTAAAAGTATCATAATGCATTTCTAATACAGAAACTCCAAATTAGCATACTCCTTTTACAAAAGTGCATGATTCAATGTGTAAAAAAAAAGAAAGAAAAGAAAATGGTGGAGAGTTTAACCCCCCCAATATTACACCCAAAGTTACGAAGTTACGCCCTTACATTTAGCCATTAATAGTAGGCTACTTGTACTTTCATACTGCTGTTATTAGGTAGACCAGTCGCCAAGGCAACAGAATATATATGCTTTAAGCCCAGGCTCTCGTCTGATTGGCTGATAAATGTATCATGCCTTTATGACACCCCAGCATTCTAAATGTCACTTATTTGAGCCCTGGTGTGTTTTAAGTCAGATCAACAGATGCACCGATGGAGGCAGGCGGACTGGGACAGCTCTCCAGCCTGAGACTCTTTTTCGGTAATTTATATGTCTTATATAGCATTCTTACTCACTACTGGGTTGTATCAAAACAATATGGACGCTCATTTCTGTGAAAAAGTTGACTTGTCTCTTATGGCTACATGACTTTCATCATCAGTAATGAGCATTTCTTTTTACTTTCTTTTTCTCAGTATTCTCTTAAACTTACTTTGCATCTCCACATTCTCAGGCTCCTGCTGGATACCAGTCACAGATGAGGTCTAGTCCTCCTGAAGCCCCCCTCTAACTCCTCGGTCTTAGAGGTGCTCAGCAGTGGACAGTTTGACCTTCGCTCCAACACCAAGTCTTGTACCACACTCCAGTTGCCTACCCTTTTGTGCACATCCAGCACTTCCTTTAACCACAGTGTCCTGCAAGATCTACTGTGTGTGACAAGGGTCAACAAGGTGCTAGAAGTCAGAAGGGGAGAAGATAGACAGGACAGAGGAAAAGAGTCCCACGAGGTGCACAAGAACTTTGACCACTGTCCTGAAGAAGGATGTCTTCAGCCTGGTATGCTGTGGTTTTCCTGCGGTGCAATCTGTAATCCGGGTTCATCCAAAGTAAGTCCACCCTTTTCTCTGTTTACCCCCAGGACCTGACTTAGTCCTGGTTTAAACTCGGCTTAGTCCTGGTTTGACCTGGTTTAAACTTAGTTTATCTCTGATTTAGATCTGGTTTGTTGCTGGTTAATCCCGGCTTAGTCCTGATTTATTTTTAGTCTTGTTCTGGTTTTAGGCGTGGTTTAGCCTTGGTTTAGACCTAATTTCGTTGTGGCTTAGACTTGGTGTGTTACTGGTTTTGTCCTGGTTTATTTCTGGTTTAGCTCTGTTTTTTCCTGGTTTAGTCTTGGTTTAGACCTGGTTTTGTACTGGTTTATTCCCTGTTCTTTACTGCTGCATCCCTTGCTATAGTCCTGGGTTAGTCCTGATTTAGGTTTATTTTGGCCTTTGAAAGCAATATATTTAAATTTATAGTATTTATTTATACTATAAATGCTCATATAACTCCAAGTACCTCCTGCAATGTGCTCGCGTACCCCTAGGGGTCTCCGTACCCCTGGTTGGGAAACACTGGGCTAAGTCACCTGACAAATGGTGTCTTTAGTTAGACCATAAATAAGACAAGTCAATTAGCCAGGCGCGTAATTTCCGGGGGGGTTAGGGGGGTTATGATCCCCCCCAAAAAATCAGGTCGAGCCAATACAACCTCCCCAATAATCACAACATTGTGATGAATACAACTAGGAATTATCTTGCATGAATAACTCGTTGATTTTCTGTATTCTGGTTTAGGCCTAGTTTAGACCAAGATTAGTTTTGGTTTAGGCCTAGTTTAGACCAAGATTAGTTCTGGTTTAGGCCTAGTTTAAAACAAGATTAGTTCTGGTTGAGGCCTAGTTTAGACCAAGATTAGTTCTGGTTTAGGCCTAGTTTAGACCATGATTAGTTCTGGTTTAGGCTTAGTTTAGACCAAGATTAGTTCTGGTTTAGGCGTAGATGAGACCAAGATTAGTTCTGGTTTAGGCCTAGTTTAGACAAAGATTAGTTCTGGTTTAGGCCTAGTTTAGACCAAGATTTGTTCTGGTTTAGGCCTAGTTTAGACCAAGATTAATTCTGGTTTAGGCCTAGTTTAGACCAAGATTAGTTCTGGTTTAGGCGTAGATGAGACCAAGATTAGTTATGGTTTAGGCCTAGTTTAGACAAAGATTAGTTTTGGTTTCGGCCTAGTTTAGACCAAGATTATTTCTGGTTTAGGCCTAGTTTGGACCAAGATTAGTTCTGGTTTAGGCTTAGTTTAGACCAAGATTAGTTCTTATTTAGGCCTAGTTTATACCAAGATTAGTTCTGGTTTAGGCCTCGTTTTGACCGAGATTAGTTCTGGTTTAGGCCTAGTTTAGACCAAGATTAGTTCTGGTTCAGGCCTAGTTTAGACCAAGATTAGTTCTGGTTTAGGCCTAGTTTAGACTAAGATTAATTCTGGTTTAGGCCTAGTTTAGACCAAGATTAGTTTTGGTTTAGGCCTAGTTTAGACCAAGATTAGTTCTGATTTAGGCCTAGTTTAGACAAAGATTTGTTCTGGTTTAGGCCTAGTTTAGACCAAGATTAGTTCTGGTTTAGGCGTAGATGAGACCAAGATTAGTCCTGGTTTAGGCCTAGTTTAGACTAAGATCATTTCTGGTTTAGGCCTAGTTTATTCCATCCATCCATCTTCTTCCGCTTTATCCGGGGCCGGGTCGCGGAGGCAGCAGTCTAAGCAGGGACACCCAGACATCCCTCTCCCCGGACACTTCCTCCAGCTCCTCAGGAGGAACCCCAAGGCGTTCCCAGGCCAGCCGAGAGACATAGTCCCTCCAGCGTGTCCTAGGTCTTCCCCGGGGCCTCCTCCCGGTGGGACATGCCCGGAACACCTCCCCAGGGAGGCGTCCAGGAGGCATCCGGAACAGATGCCCGAGCCACCTCAGCTGGCTCCTCTCGATGTGGAGGAGCAGCGGCTCTACTCCGAGCTCCTCCCGGGTAACCGAGCTCCTCACCCTATCTCTAAGGGAGCGCCCAGCCACCCTGCGGAGGAAACTCATTTCGGCCGCTTGTATCCGGGATCTTGTCCTTTCGGTCATGACCCAAAGCTCATGACCATAGGTGAGAGTAGGAACGTAGATCGACCGGTAAATCGAGAGCTTCGCCTTTCGACTCAGCTCTTTCTTCACCACAACAGACCGATACAACGACCGCATTACTGCAGACGCTGCACCGATCCGCCTGTCGATCTCACGCTCCATCCTTCCCTCACTCGTGAACAAGACCCCAAGATACTTAAACTCCTCCACTTGAGGCAGGAACTCTCCTCCAACCTGGAGAGGGCAAGCCACCCTTTTCCGGTCGAGAACCATGGCCTCGGACTTGGAGGTGCTGATTCTCATCCCAGCCGCTTCACACTCGGCTGCAAACCGTCCCAGTGCACACTGAAGGTCCTGGTTTGATGAAGCCAACAGGACAACATCATCCGCAAAAAGCAGAGATGAAATCCTGTGGTCCCCAAACCTGACACCCTCCGGCCCCTGGCTGCGCCTAGAAATTCTGTCCATAAAAATTATGAACAGAACCGGTGACAAAGGGCAGCCCTGCCGGAGTCCAACATGCACCGGAAACAGGTCTGACTTACAACCGGCAATGCGAACCAAACTCCTGCTCCGGTCATACAGGGACCGGACAGCCCTTAACAAAGGGCCCCGGACCCCATACTCCCAGAGCACCCCCCAAAGGACGCTACGAGGGACACGGTCGAACGCCTTCTCCAAGTCCACAAAGCACATGTGGACTGGTTGGGCAAACTCCCATGAACCCTCGAGCACCCGATAGAGGGTATAGAGCTGGTCCACTGTTCCACGGCCAGGACGAAAACCGCATTGTTCCTCCTGAATCCGAGGTTCGACTATCGGTCGAATTCTCCTCTCCAGTACTCTGGAATAGACTTTCCCGGGGAGGCTGAGAAGTGTGATCCCCCTGTAGTTGGAACACACCCTCCGGTCCCCCTTCTTGAAAAGAGGGACCACCACCCCGGTCTGCCAGTCCAGAGGCACTGTCCCCGACCGCCACGCGATGTTGCAGAGACGTGTCAGCCACGACAGCCCCACAACATCCAGAGACTTGAGGTACTCAGGGCGAATCTCATCCACACCCGGTGCCTTGCCACCGAGGAGCTTTTTAACCACCTCGATGACTTCAGCCCGGGCAATGGATGAATCCTCCTCCGAGTCCCCAACCTCTGCTTCCTCAACGGAAGACGTGTCGGCGGGATTGAGGAGATCCTCAAAGTATTCCTTCCACCGCCCGACAACATCCCCAGTCGAGGTCAACAGCTCCCCACCCTCACTGTAAACAGTGTTGGTGAAGAACTGCTTCCCCCTCCTGAGGCGGCGGACGGTTTGCCAGAATCTCTTTGAGGCCGACCGATAGTCCTCCTCCATGGCCTCCCCGAACTCCTCCCAGACCCGAGTTTTTGCCTCCACAACCGCCCGGGCCGCCGCACGCTTGGCCTGCCGGTACCCGTCGGCTGCCTCGGGAGTCCCACAAGCCAGCCAGGCTCGATAGGACTCCTTCTTCAGCCTGACGGCATCCCTTACTTCCGGTGTCCACCACCGGGTTCGGGGCTTGCCGCCACGACAGGCACCAGAGACCTTACGGCCACAGCTCCGAACGGCCGCATCGACAACAGAGGTAGAGAACATGGTCCACTCGGACTCAATGTCTCCAACCTCCCCCGAGATCTGGTTGAAGCTCTCCCGGAGGTGGGAGTTGAAGACCCCCCTGACAGGAGGCTCAGCCAGACGTTCCCAACAGACCCTCACAATACGTTTGGGCCTGCCGAGTCTGTCCAGCCTCCTCCTCCGCCAGCGGATCCAACTCACCACCAGGTGGTGATCAGTTGACAGCTCAGCCCCTCTCTTCACCCGAGTGTCCAAGACACACGGCCGAAGGTCAGATGACACGACTACAAAGTCGATCATCGACCTCCAGCCTAGGGTGCCCTGGTGCCACGTGCACTGATGGACACCCTTGTGCTTGAACATGGTGTTCGTTATGGACAATCCGTGACTAGCACAGAAGTCCAATAACAAAACACCGTTCGGGTTCAGATCAGGGAGGCCGTTCCTCCCAATCACGCCCCTCCAGGTGTCACTGTCGCTGCCCACGTGAGCGTTGAAGTCTCCCAGCAGAATGACGGAGTCCCCAGTTGGAGCACTTTCCAGCACCCCTCCCAGGGACTCCAAGAAGGCCGAGTACTCTACACTGCTGTTCGGCCCATAGGCCGAAACAACAGTGAGAGACCTGTCCCCAACCCGAAGGCGCAGGGACACGACCCTCTCATTCAACGGGGAGAACTCCAACACATGGCGGCTGAGCTGGGGAGCTATGAGCAAGCCCACACCAGCCCGCCGCCTCTCACCGCGGGCAACGCCAGAGTAGAAGAGAGTCCAGCCTCTCTCAAGGAGTTGGGTTCCAGAGCCCAAACTGTGCGTGGAGGTGAGCCCGACTATCTCTAGTCGGTAACGCTCAACCTCCCGCACAAGCTCAGGCTCCTTCCCCCCCAGCGAGGTGACATTCCATGTCCCCAGAGCCAGTTTCTGTGTCCAGGGATCGGGACGCCGAGGCCCCCGCCTTCGACCACTGCCCGATCCTCCTTGCACCGGCCCCTTACGGTTCCTCCTGCGGGTGGTGGGTCCACGGGAGGATGGCCCCACGTCATCCTTTCGGGCTGGGCCCGGCCGGGTCCCGTGGGGAGAGACCCGGCCACCAGGCGCTCGCGATCGAGCCCCAACCCCAGGCCTGGCTCCAGGGTGGGGCCCCGGCTGCGCCTTACCGGGCGACGTAACTGGCCTCGTTATTTTTGTCATCATAAGGGTTTGTGAACCGCTCTTGGTCTGGCCCGTCACCTAGGACCTGTTTGCCATGGGAGACCCTACCAGGAGCATTAAGCCCCCGACAACATAGCTCCTAGGATCATTCGGGCACTCAAACCCCTCCACCACGGTAAGGTGGCGGTTCAAGGAGGGGGGCCTAGTTTAGACCAAGATTAATTCTGGTTTAGGCCTAGTTTAGACCAAGATTAATTCTGGTTTAGGCCTAGTTTAGACCAAGATTAGTTCCGGTTTAAGCCTAGTTTAGACCAAGATTAATTCTGGTTTAGGCCTAGTTTAGACAAAGATTAGTTCCGTTTTTTTTTTATCTGGAGGTCTGAACATCAGCTTGATGCAGTTTTAATAACATTACCTCTAGATTAACGACACAAATATGTTACGCAACTCCAGGCGCGTAATTTCCGGGGGGGTTAGGGGGGTTATGACCCCCCCAAAAAAATCAGGTCGAGCCAATATAACCTCCCCAATAATCACAACATTGTGATGAATACAACTCGGAATTATCTTGCATGAATAACTCGTTGATTTTCTGTATTTATTTCATTTGCCAGCAAAATAGTAATTAGTTTATTCAACCCCCCTCCCTGTCCAGAATACTTGGTATGGCCCAGTCCACTGTCTCTCCTGAGCGTTGGCTGTTTGCTGTGTGTTGCTCAGTCACTGGTGTTGTAGCGGTGATAGTTAGCTGTCTCTAACATGTGCTCTTATGAAAAGAGCACCAAAGAGCCAGTCAGCATTTTTACAGTGTTGGTCAACGCCAACCCCATTGAAAAAGAAAAAAAAAGTACTGCCCAAAAGGAGGTAAACAGTCGTATTGTCAGTTAGCTGATGATTTGACTAAATATCCAGTGTGAGGTAAAGCTAAGGAGGCTGCCACGGAATCTGTGCTGTGTGCAGCACTAATGTCAATTTACCACTGAATGCTAATTTAAGTAAGTGATGGCATTATTTACTTATCAGCCTTGCTGTTGTGCTAACACTGACACTGACACTAGCCTAGCACATAGCTTAAGCTAAGTAAATCACAGTAAAAGTATCATAATGCATTTCTAATACAGAAACTCCAAATTAGCATACTCATTTTACAAAAGTGCATGATTCAATGTGTAAAAAAAAAAGAAAGAAAAGAAAATGGTGGAGAGTTTAACCCCCCCAATATTACACCCAAAGTTACGAAGTTACGCCCTTACATTTAGCCATCAACAGTAGGCTACTTGTACTTTCATACTGCTGTTATTAGGTAGACCAGTCGCCAAGGCAACAGAATATATATGCTTTAAGCCCAGGCTCTCGTCTGATTGGCTGATAAATGTGACATGCCTTTATGACACCCCAGCATTCTAAATGTCACTTATTTGAGCCCTGGTGTGTTTTAAGTCAGATCAACAGATGCACCGATGGAGGCAGGCGGACTGGGACAGCTCTCCAGCCTGAGACTCTTTTTCGGTAATTTATATGTCTTATATAGCATTCTTACTCACTACTGGGTTGTATCAAAACAATATGGACGCTCATTACTGTGAAAAAGTTGACTTGTCCCTTATGGCTACATGACTTTCATCATCAGTAATGAGCATTTCTTTTTACTTTCTTTTTCTCAGTATTCTCTTAAACTTACTTTGCATCTCCACATTCTCAGGCTCCTGCTGGATACCAGTCACAGATGAGGTCTAGTCCTCCTGAAGCCCCCCTCTAACTCCTCGGTCTTAGAGGTGCTCAGCAGTGGACAGTTTGACCTTCGCTCCAACACCAAGTCTTGTACCACACTCCAGTTGCCTACCCTTTTGTGCACATCCAGCACTTCCTTTAACCACAGTGTCCTGCAAGATCTACTGTGTGTGACAAGGGTCAACAAGGTGCTAGAAGTCAGAAGGGGAGAAGATAGACAGGACAGAGGACAGTGCACAGGAACATTGACCACTGTCCTGAAGAAGGATGTCTTCAGCCTGGTATGCTGTGGTTTTCCTGCGGTGCAATCTGTAATCCGGGTTCATCCAAAGTAAGTCCACCCTTTTCTCTGTTTACCCCCAGGACCTGACTTAGTCCTGGTTATGTTAAGTAATGATGGCTTTATCTAGTTTCTTGATGTACCTGTTGCTTTGGTTTAGGCCTAGTTTAGACCAAGATTAGTTTTGGTTTAGGCCTAGTTTAGACCAAGATTAGTTCTGGTTTAGGCCTAGTTTAGACACAGATTAAAAGCTTTTTCTGCATCTAGTGAAACTATTATTTTAGTTTTTTGTTGTATGTGTGAATACTGTGTTAAGTGAAAAAGTGTGCAGGTGTTGTTTGATGAGTGTCTACCTTTGATGAAGCCTGATTGCTCTGGATGTTATTATGGATGGTATGACTTTTTCAATTGGATGTGATAGTGCTTTGGTTATCATTTTCAGGTCAACATAGATGAGGGAGATGGGGCGGTAACCTCAAGGCAATGTCTGATCTTTATTGGGTTTAAAAATGTGTAATATGATAGCATTATTTATATGGATGGGCAATCTTGATGTTTCTTTTATTTCAACTGTAAGTCTATGGAACAAAATGTTTGTATAATTCAGCAGTTAAGCTATCGGCTCCAGGTGTTTTTTTATGGAGCATTAATTTAAGTCCAGTATGAAGTTAATTGTTGGTTATGATCCAAGCATGGTGATTTGGCCCGGTGAGAGTTTTGGACAATTGATACTGTTTAGAAATGTGTTTAAGGCTGTGTGTGGAACTGGGACTGTTTGGGACAGGGACTTGTGAGATTGAGACTGTGTGGGACTGTGACTGTGTGGGACAGGTACTTTTTGAGACTAAGAATATGTGGGACCGGAACTGTGTGGAACTGAGATTTTGTGAGCCTGAGACTATGTGGGACTGGGAATGTGTGGGACTGGGACTTTGTAAGACTGAGAATGTGTGGGACTGGGAATGTGTGGGACTGAGAATGTGTGGGACTGAGAATGTGTGGGACTGAGACTGTGTGGGACTGAAATTGTGTGGGACTGGGACTGTGTGGGTCAGGGACTTTTTGAGACGAAGACTATGTGGGACCGGAACTGTGTGGAACTGAGATTTTGTGAGACTGAGACTTTGTGGGACTGAGACTGTGTGGGACTGAAACCTCTGGGACTGAGATAGTGTGGGAGTAGGACTGTTGGGAACTGGGGCTGTGTGGGACAGTGATTTTTTGAGACTGAGAATGTGTGGGACTGGGACTTTGTGCGACTGAGTCTTTGTGGGACTGAGACTTTGTAGGACTGGGACTGTGTGGGACTGAGACTTTGTAGGACTGGGACTGTGTGGGTCTGAGATTTTGTGCGACTGAGTCTTTGTGGGACTGATACTGTGTGAGACTGGGACTTTATGGGACTAGGACTTTGTGGGACTGGGACTGTGTGGGACAGGGACTTTGTGAGACTGAGTCTTTGTCGGACTGGGACTGTGTGGGTTTGAGATTGTGTGGGACTGGGACTTTGTGAGACTGGGACTTTATGGGACTAGGATTTTGTGGGACTGAGACTTCTTGAGACTAAGACTATGTGGGACTGCGTTTTTGTGGGACTGGGACTTTTTGAGACTGAGATTGTGTGGGACTGGGACTTTGTGGTACTGGGAATTTGTGGGACTGAGACTTTGTGCGACTGAGTCTGTGTGGGACAGGGATTTTGTGAGACTGAGAATGTGTGGGACAGGGACTTTGTGAGACTGAGCCTATGTGGGACTGAGAATGTGTGACACTGGGACTGTGTGGGACTGAGATTTTGTAGGACTGAGACTGTGTGGGACTGGGACTTTGTGAGACTGGGACTTTATGGGTCTAGGATTTTGTGAGACTAAGACTTCTTGACACTAAGACTATGTGGGACTGGGACTTTGTGGGACTTGGACTGTGAGACTGAGACTGTGTGGGACTGCGTTTTTGTGGGACTGGGACTTTTTGAGACTGAGATTGTGTGGGACTGGGACTTTTTGAGACTACGACTGTGTGGGACCGGAACTGTGTGGAACTGAGATTTTGTGAGACTGAGACTATGTGGGACTGGGAATGTGAAGGACTGGGACTGTGTGGGACTGTGACTCTGTGGGACTGGGACTTTGTGGGACTGGGACTTTGTGGGACTTAAACTGTGTGTAACTGAGACTGTGTGGGACTGGGACTTTATGCGACTGAATCTTTGTGGGACTGAGACTGTGTGGGACTGGGACTTTGTGGGACTGGGACTTTGTGGGACTTAAACTGTGTGTAACTGAGACTGTGTGGGACTGGGACTTTATGCGACTGAGTCTTTGTCGGACTGAGACTGTGTGGGACTGAGATTTTGTAGGACTGAGACTGTGTGGGACTGGGACTTTGCGAGACAGGGACTGTGTGGGACTGGGACTTTGTGGGACTTGGACTGTGAGACTGAGACTGTGTGGGACTGCGTTTTTCTGGGACTGAGACTTTTTGAGACTGAGATTGTGTGGGACTGGGACTTTGTGGGACTGAGAGTTTGTGCGACTGAGACTTTGTGGGACTGAGAAATTGTGCGACTGAGACTGTGTGGGATGGAGACTGTGTGGAATTGAGATTGTGTGGGACAGAGACTTTGTGAGACTACGACTAAGTGGGACCAGATCTGTGTGGAACTGAGATTTTGTGAGACTGAGACTTTGTGGGACTGGGAATGTGTGGGACTGGGACTGTGTGGGACTGGGACTTTGTGGGACTTAAACTGTGTGTAACTGAGACTGTGTGGGACTGGGACTTAGTGGGACTGAGACTGTGTGGGACTAGGACTGTGTGGGACTGGGACTGTGTGGGACAGGGACTTTGTGAGACTGAGGCTGTGTGGGACTGGGACTGTGTGGGACTGGGACTTTGTGAAACAGGGACTGTGTGGGACTGGGACTTTGTGAGACTGGGACTTTATGGGACTAGGATTTTGTGGGACTGAGACTTCTTGAGACTAAGACTATGTGGGACTGCGTTTTTGTGGGACTGGGACTTTTTGAGACTGAGATTGTGTGGACTTGGGAATTTGTGGGACTGGGACTTTGTGCGACTGAGACTTTGTGGGACTGAGAGTGTGTGGGACTGAGAAATTGTGCGACTGAGTCTTTGTGGGACTAAAACTGTGTGGGACTGGGACTTTGTGCGACTGAGACTGTTTGGGACTGAGACTTTGTAAGACTTAGACTTTGTGGGACTGAGAGTGTATGGGACTGAGACATTGTGCGACTGAGTCTTTGTGGGACTGAGACTTTGTGGGACTGTGAGTGTGTGGGACTGGGACTGTGTGGGACTGAGACTTTGTAGGACTGAGACTTTGTAGGACTGAGACTGTGTAGGACTGACACTGTGTGGGACTGAGACTTTGTGAGACAGGGACTGTGTGGGACTGGGACTTTGTGAGACTCTGACTTTATGGGACTAGGAATTTGTGGGACTGAGACTTCTTGAGACTAAAACTATGTGGGATGAGACTTTGTGCGACTGAGACTTTGTGGGACTGAGACTTTGTGCGACTGAGACTTTGTGGGACTGAGACTTTGTGAGACTGAGACTTTGTGGGACTGAGACTTTGTGCGACTGAGACTGTGTGGGATGGAGACTGTGTGGGATTGAGATTGTGTGGGACAGGGACTTTTTGAGACTACGACTAAGTGGGACCGGAACTGTGTGGAACTGAGATTTTGTGAGACTTGAGACTTTGTGGGACTGGGAATGTGAGGGACTGGGACTGTGTGGGACTGTGACTGTGTGGGACTGGGACTGTGTGGGACTGGGACTGTGTGGGACTGGGACTTTGTGGGACTTAAACTGTGTGTAACTGAGACTGTGTGGGACTGGGACTTTTTGCGACTGAATCTTTGTGTAACTGAGACTGTGTGGGACTGGGACTTAGTAGGACTGGGACTAGGACTGTGGGACTGGGACTGTGTGGGACTGGGACTTTGTGGGACTGGGACTTTGTGGGACTGAGACTTTTTGCGACTGAATCTTTGTGTAACTGAGACTGTGTGGGACTGGGACTTAGTAGGACTGAGACTGTGTGAGACTAAAACTGTGGGACTGAGACTGTGTGGGACTGAGACTTTGTGCGACTGAATCTTTGTGTAACTGAGACTGTGTGGGACTGGGACTTAGTAGGACTGGGACTAGGACTGTGGGACTGGGACTGTGTGGGACTGGGACTTTGTGGGACTGGGACTTTTGTGGGACTGAGACTTTTTGCGACTGAATCTTTGTGTAACTGAGACTGTGTGAGACTGGGACTTAGTAGGACTGGGACTAGGACTGTGGGACTGGGACTGTGTGGGACTGGGACTTTGTGAGACTGGGACTTTATGGGTCTAGGATTTTGTGGGACTGTATGGGACTGAGACTTCTTGAGACTGAGACTTTGTGGTACTGAGACTTTGTGCGACTGAGACTTTGTGCGACTGAGACTGTGTGGGATGGAGACTGTGTGGGATTGAGATTGTGTGGGACAGGGACTTTGAGACTACGACTAAGTGGGACCGTAACTGTGTGGAATTGAGATTTTGTGAGACTGAGACTTTGTGGGACAGGGAATGTGAGGGACTGGGACTGTGTGGGACTGTGACTGTGTGGGACTGGGACTTTGTGGGACTGGGACTTTGTGGGACTTAAACTGTGTGTAACTGAGACTGTGTGGGACTGGGACTTAGTGGGACTGAGACTGTGTGGGACTAAGACTTTGTGCGACTGAAGCTGTGTGGGACTGAGACTTTTTGTGACTGAATCTTTGTGGGACTGAGACTGTGTGGGACTTAGACTGTGTGGGACTGGGACTTTGTGGGACTGGGACTGTGTGGGACTGGGACTTTGTACGACTGAAGCTGTGTGGGACTGAGACTTTTTGTGACTGAATCTTTGTGGGACTGAGACTGTGTGGGACTGGGACTTTGTGGGACTGAGACTGTGTGGGACTGGGACTTTGTGGGACTGGGACTGAGTGGGACTGAGACTGTGTGGGACTGAGACTGTGTGGGACTGGGACTTTGTGGGACTGGGACTGTGTGGGACTGGAACTTTGTGAGAAAGAGACTGTGTGGGACTGGGACTGTGTGGGACTGGGACTGTGTGGGACTGGGACTGTGTGGGACAGGGATTTTGTGAGACTGAGAATGTGTGGGATTGGGACTTTGTGGGACTGGGACTTTGTGGGACTGGGACTTTGTGAGACTGGGACTTTGTGGGACTGGGACTTTGTGGGACTGAGACTTTTTGGGACTGGGAATTTGTGGGACTGAGACTGTGTGGGACTGAGACTCTGTGTGACTGAAACTGTGTGGGACTGGGACTTTGTAAGACTGAAACTTTATGGGACTAGGACTTTGTGGGAAGAGGACTTTTTTAATCTGAGACAGTGTGCGACTGGGACTTTGTGCGACTGCGACTTTGTGGGACTTGGACTTTCTGAGACTAAGACGGTGTGGGACTGGGACTGTGTGGGACTGTGACTGTGTGGGACTGGGACTGTGTGGGACTGAGACTTTGTAGGACTGAGACTTTGTAGGACTGAGACTTTGTAGGACTGAGACTTTGTGGGACTTAAACTGTGTGTAACTGAGACTGTGTGGGACTGGGACTTTATGCGACTGAGTCTTTGTCGGACTGAGACTGTGTGGGACTGAGATTTTGTAGGACTGAGACTGTGTGGGACTGGGACTTTGCGAGACAGGGACTGTGTGGGACTGGGACTTTGTGGGACTTGGACTGTGAGACTGAGACTGTGTGGGACTGCGTTTTTCTGGGACTGAGACTTTTTGAGACTGAGATTGTGTGGGACTGGGACTTTGTGGGACTGAGAGTTTGTGCGACTGAGACTTTGTGGGACTGAGACATTGTGCGACTGAGACTGTGTGGGATGGAGACTGTGTGGAATTGAGATTGTGTGGGACAGAGACTTTGTGAGACTACGACTAAGTGGGACCGGATCTGTGTGGAACTGAGATTTTGTGAGACTGAGACTTTGTGGGACTGGGAATGTGTGGGACTGTGACTGTGTGGGACTGGGACTGTGTGGGACTGGGACTTTGTGGGACTGGGACTTTGTGGGACTTAAACTGTGTGTAACTGAGACTGTGTGGGACTGGGACTTAGTGGGACTGAGACTGTGTGGGACTAGGACTGTGTGGGACTGGGACTGTGTGGGACAGGGACTTTGTGAGACTGAGGCTGTGTGGGACTGGGACTGTGTGGGACTGGGACTTTGTGAAACAGGGACTGTGTGGGACTGGGACTTTGTGAGACTGGGACTTTATGGGACTAGGATTTTGTGGGACTGAGACTTCTTGAGACTAAGACTATGTGGGACTGCGTTTTTGTGGGACTGGGACTTTTTGAGACTGAGATTGTGTGGACTTGGGAATTTGTGGGACTGGGACTTTGTGCGACTGAGACTTTGTGGGACTGAGAGTGTGTGGGACTGAGAAATTGTGCGACTGAGTCTTTGTGGGACTAAGACTGTGTGGGACTGGGACTTTGTGCGACTGAGATTGTTTGGGACTGAGACTTTGTAAGACTTAGACTTTGTGGGACTGAGAGTGTATGGGACTGAGACATTGTGCGACTGAGTCTTTGTGGGACTGAGACTTTGTGGGACTGAGACTTTGTGGGACTGTGAGTGTGTGGGACTGGGACTGTGTGGGACTGAGACTTTGTAGGACTGAGACTTTGTAGGACTGAGACTGTGTAGGACTGACACTGTGTGGGACTGAGACTTTGTGAGACAGGGACTGTGTGGGACTGGGACTTTGTGAGACTCTGACTTTATGGGACTAGGAATTTGTGGGACTGAGACTTCTTGAGACTAAAACTATGTGAGATGAGACTTTGTGCGACTGAGACTTTGTGGGACTGAGACTTTGTGCGACTGAGACTTTGTGGGACTGAGACTTTGTGAGACTGAGACTTTGTGGGACTGAGACTTTGTGCGACTGAGACTGTGTGGGATGGAGACTGTGTGGGATTGAGATTGTGTGGGACAGGGACTTTTTGAGACTACGACTAAGTGGGACCGGAACTGTGTGGAACTGAGATTTTGTGAGACTTGAGACTTTGTGGGACTGGGAATGTGAGGGACTGGGACTGTGTGGGACTGTGACTGTGTGGGACTGGGACTGTGTGGGACTGGGACTTTGTGGGACTTAAACTGTGTGTAACTGAGACTGTGTGGGACTGGGACTTAGTAGGACTGAGACTGTGTGAGACTAAAACTGTGGGACTGAGACTGTGTGGGACTGAGACTTTTTGCGACTGAATCTTTGTGTAACTGAGACTGTGTGGGACTGGGACTTAGTAGGACTGGGACTAGGACTGTGGGACTGGGACTGTGTGGGACTGGGACTTTGTGGGACTGGGACTTTGTGGGACTGAGACTTTTTGCGACTGAATCTTTGTGTAACTGAGACTGTGTGAGAGGGACTTAGTAGGACTGGGACTAGGACTGTGGGACTGGGACTGTGTGGGACTGGGACTTTGTGAGACTGGGACTTTATGGGTCTAGGATTTTGTGGGACTGTATGGGACTGAGACTTCTTGAGACTGAGACTTTGTGGTACTGAGACTTTGTGCGACTGAGACTTTGTGCGACTGGGACTGTGTGGGATGGAGACTGTGTGGGATTGAGATTGTGTGGGACAGGGACTTTGAGACTACGACTAAGTGGGACCGTAACTGTGTGGAATTGAGATTTTGTGAGACTGAGACTTTGTGGGACAGGGAATGTGAGGGACTGGGACTGTGTGGGACTGTGACTGTGTGGGACTGGGACTTTGTGGGACTGGGACTTTGTGGGACTTAAACTGTGTGTAACTGAGACTGTGTGGGACTGGGACTTAGTGGGACTGAGACTGTGTGGGACTAAGACTTTGTGCGACTGAAGCTGTGTGGGACTGAGACTTTTTGTGACTGAATCTTTGTGGGACTGAGACTGTGTGGGACTTAGACTGTGTGGGACTTAGACTGTGTGGGACTGGGACTTTGTGGGACTGGGACTGTGTGGGACTGGGACTTTGTACGACTGAAGCTGTGTGGGACTGGGACTTTGTGGGACTTAAACTGTGTGTAACTGAGACTGTGTGGGACTGGGACTTAGTAGGACTGAGACTGTGTGGGACTGGGACTTTGTGCGACTGAGATTGTTTGGGACTGAGACTTTGTAAGACTTAGACTTTGTGGGACTGAGAGTGTATGGGACTGAGACATTGTGCGACTGAGTCTTTGTGGGACTGAGACTTTGTGGGACTGTGAGTGTGTGGGACTGGGACTGTGTGGGACTGAGACTTTGTAGGACTGAGACTTTGTAGGACTGAGACTGTGTAGGACTGACACTGTGTGGGACTGAGACTTTGTGAGACAGGGACTGTGTGGGACTGGGACTTTGTGAGACTCTGACTTTATGGGACTAGGAATTTGTGGGACTGAGACTTCTTGAGACTAAAACTATGTGAGATGAGACTTTGTGCGACTGAGACTTTGTGGGACTGAGACTTTGTGCGACTGAGACTTTGTGGGACTGAGACTTTGTGAGACTGAGACTTTGTGGGACTGAGACTTTGTGCGACTGAGACTGTGTGGGATGGAGACTGTGTGGGATTGAGATTGTGTGGGACAGGGACTTTTTGAGACTACGACTAAGTGGGACCGGAACTGTGTGGAACTGAGATTTTGTGAGACTTGAGACTTTGTGGGACTGGGAATGTGAGGGACTGAGACTGTGTGGGACTGTGACTGTGTGGGACTGGGACTGTGTGGGACTGGGACTTTGTGGGACTTAAACTGTGTGTAACTGAGACTGTGTGGGACTGGGACTTAGTAGGACTGAGACTGTGTGAGACTAAAACTGTGGGACTGAGACTGTGTGGGACTGAGACTTTTTGCGACTGAATCTTTGTGTAACTGAGACTGTGTGGGACTGGGACTTAGTAGGACTGGGACTAGGACTGTGGGACTGGGACTGTGTGGGACTGGGACTTTGTGGGACTGGGACTTTGTGGGACTGAGACTTTTTGCGACTGAATCTTTGTGTAACTGAGACTGTGTGAGACTGGGACTTAGTAGGACTGGGACTAGGACTGTGGGACTGGGACTGTGTGGGACTGGGACTTTGTGAGACTGGGACTTTATGGGTCTAGGATTTTGTGGGACTGTATGGGACTGAGACTTCTTGAGACTGAGACTTTGTGGTACTGAGACTTTGTGCGACTGAGACTTTGTGCGACTGGGACTGTGTGGGATGGAGACTGTGTGGGATTGAGATTGTGTGGGACAGGGACTTTGAGACTACGACTAAGTGGGACCGTAACTGTGTGGAATTGAGATTTTGTGAGACTGAGACTTTGTGGGACAGGGAATGTGAGGGACTGGGACTGTGTGGGACTGTGACTGTGTGGGACTGGGACTTTGTGGGACTTAAACTGTGTGTAACTGAGACTGTGTGGGACTGGGACTTAGTGGGACTGAGACTGTGTGGGACTAAGACTTTGTGCGACTGAAGCTGTGTGGGACTGAGACTTTTTGTGACTGAATCTTTGTGGGACTGAGACTGTGTGGGACTTAGACTGTGTGGGACTTAGACTGTGTGGGACTGGGACTTTGTGGGACTGGGACTGTGTGGGACTGGGACTTTGTACGACTGAAGCTGTGTGGGACTGGGACTTTGTGGGACTTAAACTGTGTGTAACTGAGACTGTGTGGGACTGGGACTTAGTAGGACTGAGACTGTGTGAGACTAAAACTGTGAGACTGAGACTTTGTGGGACAGGGAATGTGAGGGACTGGGACTGTGTGGGACTGTGACTGTGTGGGACTGGGACTTTGTGGGACTGGGACTTTGTGGGACTTAAACTGTGTGTAACTGAGACTGTGTGGGACTGGGACTTAGTGGGACTGAGACTGTGTGGGACTAAGACTTTGTGCGACTGAAGCTGTGTGGGACTGAGACTTTTTGTGACTGAATCTTTGTGGGACTGAGACTGTGTGGGACTTAAACTGTGTGGGACTGGGACTTTGTGGGACTGGGACTGTGTGGGACTGGGACTTTGTACGACTGAAGCTGTGTGGGACTGAGACTTTTTGTGACTGAATCTTTGTGGGACTGAGACTGTGTGGGACTGGGACTTTGTGGGACTGAGACTGTGGGGGACTGGGACTTTGTGGGACTGGGACTGAGTGGGACTGAGACTGTGTGGGAACTCTGTGGGAAACACTATTGAATTTTGTGGGGCTCCTCTGTCCTCTCCTCTCACCTGTCTTCCTCTGTCCTCTCCTCTCACCTGTCTTCCTCTGTCCTCTCCTCTCACCTGTCTTCCTTTGTCCTCTCCTCTCACCTGTCTTCCTCTGTCCTCTCCTCTCACCTGTCGTCCTCTGTCCTCTCCTCTCACCTGTCTTCCTCTGTCCTCTCTTCTCGCCTTTCTCCCTCTGTCCTCTCCTCTCAACTGTCTTCCTCTGTCCTCTCCTCTCACCTTTCTTCCTCTGTCCTCTCCTCTCACCTGTCTTCCTCTGTCCTCTCCTCTCACCTGTCTTCCTCTGTCCTCTCCTCTCACCTGTCTTCCTCTGTCCTCTCTTCTCGCCTGTCTTCCTCTGTCCTCTCCTCTCACCTGTCTTCCTTTGTCCTCTCTTCTCACCTGTCTTCCTCTGTCCTCTCTTTTCACCTGTCTTCCTCTGTCCTCTCTTCTCACCTTTCTTCCTCTGTCCTCTCGTCTCACCTGTCTTCCTCTGTCCTCTCCTCTCACCTGTCTTCCTCGGTCCTCTCCTCTCACCTGTCTTTCTCTGTCCTCTCGTCTCACCTGTCTCCCTCTGTCCTCTCGTTTCACCTGTCTTCCTCTGTCCTCTCTTCTCACCTTTCTTCCTCTGTCCTCTCGTCTCACCTGTCTTTCTCTGTCTTCTCTTCTCACCTGTCTTCCTCTGTCCTCTCTTCTCACCTTTCTTCCTCTGTCCTCTCGTCTCACCTGTCGTCCTCTGTCCTCTCCTCTCACCTGTCTTCCTCTGTCCTCTCCTCTCACCTGTCTTTCTCTGTCCTCTCGTCTCACCTGTCTTTTTCTGTCCTCTATTCTCACCTGTCGTCCTCTGTCCTCTGCTCTTACCTGTCTTCCTCTGTCCTTTCCTCTCACCTTTCTCCCTCTGTCCTCTCGTCTCACTTGTCTTCCTCTGACCTCTCCTCTCACCTGTCTTCCTCTGTCCTCTCCTCTCACCTGTCTTCCTCTGTCCTCTCGTCTCACCTGTCTTCCTCTGTTCTCTCGTCTCACCTTTCTTCCTCTTTCCTCTCCTTTTACCTGTCTTCCTCTGTCCTCTCGTCTCATCTGTCTTTCTCTGTCCTCTCGTCTCACCTGTCGTCCTCTGTCCTCTCCTCTCACCTGTCTTCCTCTGTCCTCTCCTCTCACCTGTCTTCCTCTGTCCTCTCGTCTCACCTGTCTTCCTCTGTCCTCTCGTCTCACCTGTCTTCCTCTGTCCTCTCGTCTCACCTGTCTTCCTCTGTCCTCTCGTCTCACCTGTCTTCCTCTGTTTTCTTTTCTCACCTGTCTTCCTCTGTCCTCTCGTCTCACCTGTCGTCCTCTGTCCTCTCCTCTCACGTGTCTTCCTCTGTCCTTTCCTCTCACCTGTCTTCCTCTGTCCTCTCGTCTCACCTGTTTTCCTCTGTCCTCTCGTCTTACCTGTCTTTCTCTGTCCTCTCCTCTCACCTGTCTTCCTCTGTCCTCTCCTCTCACCTGTCTTCCTCTGTCCTCTCGTCTTACCTGTCTTTCTCTGTCCTCTCGTCTCACCTGTCTTCCTCTGTCCTTTCCTCTCACCTGTCTTCCTCTGTCCTCTCGTCTCACCTGTCTTCCTCTGTTCTTTCCTCTCACCTGTCTTCCTCTGTCCTCTCGTCTCACCTGTCTTCCTCTGTCCTCTCCTCTCACCTGTCTTCCTCTGTCCTCTCGTCTCACCTGTCTTCCTCTGTCCTCTCGTCTCACCTGTCTTTCTCTGTCCTCTCGTCTCACCTGTCTTCCTCTGTCCTTTCCTCTCACCTTTCTTCCTCTGTCCTCTCGTCTCACCTGTCTTCCTCTGTCCTCTCGTCTCACCTGTCTTTCTCTGTCCTCTCGTCTCACCTGTCTTCCTCTGTCCTCTCGTCTCACCTGTCTTCCTCTGTCCTCTCGTCTCACCTGTCTTCCTCTGTCCTCTCTTCTCACCTGTCTTCCTCTGTCCTCTCCTCTCACCTGTCTTTCTTTGTCCTCTCGTCTCACCTGTCTTCCTCTGTCCTTTCCTCTCACCTTTCTTCCTCTGTCCTCTCGTCTCACCTGTCTTTCTCTGTCCTCTCGTCTCACCTGTCTTTCTCTGTCCTCTCGTCTCACCTGTCTTCCTCTGTCCTCTCCTCTCACCTGTCTTCCTCTGTCCTCTCCTCTCACCTGTCTTCCTCTGTCTTCTCCTCTCACCTGTCTTCCTCTGTCCTCTCGTCTCACCTGTCTTCCTCTGTCCTCTCGTCTTACCTGTCTTTCTCTGTCCTCTCGTCTCACCTGTCTTCCTCTGTCCTCTCGTCTCACCTGTCTTCCTCTGTCCTCTCGTCTCACCTGTCTTCCTCTGTCCTCTCGTCTCACCTTTCTTCCTCTGTCCTTTCGTCTCACCTGTCTTCCTCTGTCCTCTCCTCTCACCTGTCTTCCTCTGTCCTCTCCTCTCACCTGTCTTCCTCTGTCCTCTCTTCTCGCCTTTCTCCCTCTGTCCTCTCCTCTCAACTGTCTTCCTCTGTCCTCTCCTCTCACCTGTCTTCCTTTGTCCTCTCTTCTCACCTGTCTTCCTCTGTCCTCTCGTCTCACCTGTCTTCCTTTGTCCTCTCCTCTCACCTGTCTTCCTTTGTCCTCTCTTCTCACCTGTCTTCCTCTGTACTCTCCTCTCACCTGTCTTCCTCTGTCCTCTCTTCTCGCCTTTCTCCCTCTGTCCTCTCCTCTCAACTGTCTTCCTCTGTCCTCTCCTCTCACCTTTCTTCCTCTGTCCTCTCCTCTCACCTGTCTTCCTCTGTCCTCTCCTCTCACCTGTCTTCCTCTGTCCTCTCTTCTCACCTGTCTTCCTCTGTCCTCTCCTCTCACCTGTCTTCCTTTGTCCTCTCTTCTCACCTGTGTTCCTCTGTCCTCTCTTTTCACCTGTCTTCCTCTGTCCTCTCTTCTCACCTTTCTTCCTCTGTCCTCTCCTCTCACCTGTCTTCCTCGGTCCTCTCCTCTCACCTGTCTTTCTCTGTCCTCTCGTCTCACCTGTCTCCCTCTGTCCTCTCGTTTCACCTGTCTTCCTCTGTCCTCTCTTCTCACCTTTCTTCCTCTGTCCTCTCGTCTCACCTGTCGTCCTCTGTCCTCTCCTCTCACCTGTCTTTCTCTGTCCTCTCGTCTCACCTGTCTCCCTCTGTCCTCTCGTTTCACCTGTCTTCCTCTGTCCTCTCTTCTCACCTTTCTTCCTCTGTCCTCTCGTCTCACCTGTCGTCCTCTGTCCTCTCCTCTCACCTTTCTTCCTCTGTCCTCTCGTCTCACCTGTCTTTCTCTGTCCTCTCTTCTCACCTGTCTTCCTCTGTCCTCTCTTTTCACCTGTCTTCCTCTGTCCTCTCTTCTCACCTTTCTTCCTCTGTCCTCTCGTCTCACCTGTCGTCCTCTGTCCTCTCCTCTCACCTGTCTTCCTCTGTCCTCTCCTCTCACCTGTCTTCCTCTGTCCTCTCGTCTCACCTGTCTTCCTCTGTCCTCTCGTCTCACCTTTCTTCCTCTTTCCTCTCCTTTTACCTGTCTTCCTCTGTCCTCTCGTCTCATCTGTCTTTCTCTGTCCTCTCGTCTCACCTGTCGTCCTCTGTCCTCTCCTCTCACCTGTCTTCCTCTGTCCTCTCCTCTCACCTGTCTTCCTCTGTCCTCTCGTCTCACCTGTCTTCCTCTGTCCTCTCGTCTCACCTGTCTTCCTCTGTCCTCTCGTCTCACCTGTCTTCCTCTGTCCTCTCGTCTCACCTGTCTTCCTCTGTTTTCTTTTCTCACCTGTCTTCCTCTGTCCTTTCCTCTCACCTGTCTTCCTCTGTCCTCTCGTCTCACCTGTCTTCCTCTGTCCTCTCGTCTTACCTGTCTTTCTCTGTCCTCTCGTCTCACCTGTCTTCCTCTGTCCTCTCCTCTCACCTGTCTTCCTCTGTCCTCTCGTCTTACCTGTCTTTCTCTGTCCTCTCGTCTCACCTGTCTTCCTCTGTCCTTTCCTCTCACCTGTCTTCCTCTGTCCTCTCGTCTCACCTGTCTTCCTCTGTTCTTTCCTCTCACCTGTCTTCCTCTGTCCTCTCGTCTCACCTGTCTTCCTCTATCCTCTCGTCTCACCTGTCTTCCTCTGTCCTCTCCTCTCACCTGTCTTCCTCTGTCCTCTCGTCTTACCTGTCTTTCTCTGTCCTCTCGTCTCACCTGTCTTCCTCTGTCCTTTCCTCTCACCTGTCTTCCTCTGTCCTCTCGTCTCACCTGTCTTCCTCTGTTCTTTCCTCTCACCTGTCTTCCTCTGTCCTCTCGTCTCACCTGTCTTCCTCTGTCCTCTCCTCTCACCTGTCTTCCTCTTTCCTCTCGTCTCACCTGTCTTTCTCTGTCCTCTCGTCTCACCTGTCTTCCTCTGTCCTCTCGTCTCACCTGTCTTTCTCTGTCCTCTCGTCTCACCTGTCTTTCTCTGTCCTCTCGTCTCACCTGTCTTCCTCTGTCCTTTCCTCTCACCTTTCTTCCTCTGTCCTCTCGTCTCACCTGTCTTCCTCTGTCCTCTCGTCTCACCTGTCTTCCTCTGTCCTCTCCTCTCACCTGTCTTCCTATGTCCTCTCCTCTCACCTGTCTTCCTCTTTCCTCTCGTCTCACCTGTCTTCCTCTGTCCTCTCGTCTCACCTGTCTTTCTCTGTCCTCTCGTCTAACCTGTCTTCCTCTGTCCTTTCCTCTCACCTGTCTTCCTCTGTCTTTTCCTCTCACCTTTCTTCCTCTGTCCTCTCGTCACACCTGTCTTCCTCTGTCCTCTCGTCACACCTATCTTCCTCTGTCCTCTCGTCTCACCTGTCTTTCTCTGTCCTCTCGTCTCACCTGTCTTCCTCTTTCCTCTCGTCTCACCTGTCTTCCTCTGTCCTCTCGTCTCACCTTTCTTCCTCTGTCCTCTCGTCTCACCTGTCTTCCTCTGTCCTCTTGTCTCACCTGTCTTCCTCTGTCCTCTCGTCTCACCTTTCTTCCTCTTTCCCCTCCTTTTACCTGTCTTCCTCTGTCCTCTCGTCTCATCTGTCTTCCTCGGTCCTCTCGTCTCACCTGTCTTCCTCTGTCCTCTCGTCTTACCTGTCTTCCTCTGTCCTCTCCTCTCACCTGTCTTCCTCTGTCCTCTCGTCTTACCTGTCTTTCTCTGTCCTCTCGTCTCACCTTTCTTCCTCTGTCCTCTCGTCTCACTTGTCTTCCTCTGTCCTTTCCTCTCACCTGTCTTCCTCTGTCCTCTCCTCTCACCTGTCTTCCTCTGTCCTCTCGTCTTACCTGTCTTTCTCTGTCCTCTCGTCTCACCTTTCTTCCTCTGTCCTCTCGTCTCACCTGTCTTCCTCTGTCCTCTTGTCTCACCTGTCTTCCTCTGTCCTCTCGTCTCACCTTTCTTCCTCTTTCCTCTCCTTTTACCTGTCTTCCTCTGTCCTCTCTTCTCACCTGTCTCCCTCTGTCCTCTCGTCTCACCTGTCTCCCTCTGTCCTCTCGTCTCACCTGTCTTCCTCTGTCCTCTCGTCTCACCTGTCTTTCTCTGTCCTCTCGTCTCACCTGTCTTCCTCTGTCCTCTCGTCTCACCTGTCTTCCTCTGTCCTCTCGTCTCACCTGTCTTCCTCTGTCCTTTCCTCTCACCTGTCTTCCTCTGTCCTCTCGTCTCACCTGTCTTCCTCTGTCCTCTCGTCTCACCTGTCTTCCTCTGTCCTCTCGTCTCACCTGTCTTCCTCTGTCCTCTCGTCTCACCTGTCTTCCTCTGTCCTCTCGTCTCACCTGTCTTCCTCTGTCCTCTCGTCTCACCTGTCTTTCTCTGTCCTCTCGTCTCACCTGTCTTCCTCTGTCCTCTCGTCTCACCTGTCTTCCTCTGTCCTCTCGTCTCACCTGTCTTCCTCTGTCCTCTCCTCTCACCTGTCTTCCTCTGTCCTCTCGTCTCACCTGTCTTTCTCTGTCCTCTCGTCTCACCTGTCTTCCTCTGTCCTCTCCTCTCACCTGTCTTCCTCTGTCCTCTCCTCTCACCTGTCTTCCTCTTTCCTCTCGTCTCACCTGTCTTTCTCTGTCCTCTCGTCTCACCTGTCTTCCTCTGTCCTCTCGTCTCACCTGTCTTTCTCTGTCCTCTCGTCTCACCTGTCTTCCTCTGTCCTTTCCTCTCACCTTTCTTCCTCTGTCCTCTCGTCTCACCTGTCTTCCTCTGTCCTCTCGTCTCACCTGTCTTCCTCTGTCCTCTCCTCTCACCTGTCTTCCTCTGTCCTCTCCTCTCACCTGTCTTCCTATGTCCTCTCCTCTCACCTGTCTTCCTCTTTCCTCTCGTCTCACCTGTCTTCCTCTGTCCTCTCGTCTCACCTGTCTTTCTCTGTCCTCTCGTCTCACCTGTCTTCCTCTGTCCTTTCCTCTCACCTGTCTTCCTCTGTCTTTTCCTCTCACCTTTCTTCCTCTGTCCTCTCGTCACACCTGTCTTCCTCTGTCCTCTCGTCTCACCTGTCTTTCTCTGTCCTCTCGTCTCACCTGTCTTCCGCTGTCCTTTCCTCTCACCTTTCTTCCTCTGTCCTCTCGTCTCACCTGTCTTCCTCTGTCCTCTCGTCTCACCTGTCTTTCTCTGTCCTCTCGTCTCACCTTTCTTCCTCTGTCCTCTCGTCTCACCTGTCTTCCTCCTTTCCTCTTGTCTCACCTGTCTTCCTCTGTCCTCTCGTCTCACCTTTCTTCCTCTTTCCTCTCCTTTTACCTGTCTTCCTCTGTCCTCTCGTCTCATCTGTCTTCCTCGGTCCTCTCGTCTCACCTGTCTTCCTCTGTCCTCTCGTCTTACCTGTCTTCCTCTGTCCTCTCCTCTCACCTGTCTTCCTCTGTCCTCTCGTCTTACCTGTCTTTCTCTGTCCTCTCGTCTCACCTTTCTTCCTCTGTCCTCTCGTCTCACTTGTCTTCCTCTGTCCTTTCCTCTCACCTGTCTTCCTCTGTCCTCTCCTCTCACCTGTCTTCCTCTGTCCTCTCGTCTCTCCTGTCTTCTTCTGTCCTTTCCTCTCACCTGTCTTCCTCTGTCCTCTCGTCTCACCTGTCTTCCTCTGTCCTTTCTTCTCACCTGTCTTCCTCTGTCCTTTCCTCTCACCTGTCTTCCTCTGTCCTCTCCTCTCACCTGTCTTCCTCTGTCCTTTCCTCTCACCTGTCTTCCTCTGTCCTCTCGTCTCACCTGTCTCCCTCTGTCCTCTCGTCTCACCTGTCGTCCTCTGTCTTCTCCTCTCACCTTTGAAATGGTGGGAGGTGGGGAATGCTCAAATTAAGTTGTTTGTTCAACAATACACGTTGCACATACACAGCACAGAGAGGGAGCATCTGGAGCAGCTGGAGAGGTAGCCAGTGTGGAGGAGGGGGTCATTCGTGGGACAGGGAGCACCAGCACATGGGCGAACAAAATAGGAGCACTAAGGACCTTTATGAATGAGAGGGCAAAGGGGGCACTAGTGAAAGGCAGAGTCACCTCTCTGAATGACATAGATGCACCCACTCGCTATTTCTTCAACCTAGAGAGGAAGCCCGGGACTCACACAGAGCTCATGCATCTCAAGCTTAGGAATGGTGACATAACATCTGACCCTTCACTGATGAGGGATGAGGTCATTGCTTTCTTTACAGACGTATTTAATGCTGGGGTGTGTGATGAGGGCTGTCAGGACCAGATTCTTGAGGGCCTACCCCAGTTGGGGGCATCCCAGGCATTGTTGCTTGATGGCCCAATCCAGTTGGAGGAGGTGACCACGGCAGTGCAGCAGCTTAACACTGGCTGGGCCCCAGGGATTGATGGACTCCCTCCAGATTTTTACAGAAGGTTTTGGTCGCTGATTGGGGAGGACCTGCACCAGGTTTTTACAACTGGCTTGGAGCTGGGGACGTTTCCTCTGAGCTGCACGAGAGCGGTTTTGGCTCTTTTGCCCAAAAAGGGGGACCTGACATTGCTGAAAAATTGGAGGCCCATCTCATTACTCTGCTCTGATTATAAAATAGTTGCAAAAGTTCTCTCAAACAGACTAAAGGACTGCTTGGACTCAATAATCCACCACACACAAACATATTGTATTCCAGGACGCACAATCATGAACAAACTCTTCCTGACCAGGGACATCATTGAAATTTCACAATGGAAGGACATGAATCTGGGGTTGCTTTCTATCGATCAGCAGAAGGCCTTTGACAGGGTGGACCACTCCTACCTCTTTAAGACAATGGCAGCGTTTGGTTTTCCCAGGGGTTTTACATCGTGGATTAGACTGCTGTACTCAGGAGCTGCAGTGCTGCTGAGGGTGGGAGGAGGTCTGAGCCGTCCAGTGAAGGTCCGGAAGGGCATCAGGCAGGGCTGCCCCCTGTCAGGGATGCTGTACTCTTTAGCCATCGAACCTCTGCTCCATCGGTTGAGGGGGAGCCTTCAGGGGCTCACGTTGGAGCGGGACACCTTACACCTGTCGGCCTACGCGGATGACATCAGCGTGTTCATAACAGATCCCACAGACATACAGACACTCCAACAGCAGCTGGATCTGAATGAACACGCCTCCTCCGCAAAGGTGAACTCGCAGAAGTGCGAGGGCTTCCTGATCGGTTGGTGGGTGCAGCGGACAGTGCCCACACTCCCAGCTGGACTTCAGAGGGGATGAAGTGCCTTGGAGTGTACCTGGGGAGCGAGCAGTTCCAGGCCAAGAACTGGGAGGGTATTGTGGAAAAAGTAAGTGCCCGATTGTCTCGATGGACCTGGGTCCAGCCTCAGCTGTCTTATAGGGGGAGGGCTCTGGTGGCTAACAGCCTGGCTGCCTCCTCCTTGTGGCACCGTTTCACCGTGCTGCAGCCTCCTGACACAGTGGTGGCAGACATTCAGAAGCGGCTGGTGGACTTCTTTTGGAGAGGATTCGACTGGGTGAGGGCTGCTGTGTTGTACCTGCCCACGGCTGAGGGGGGACAAGCACTTGTGGACGTTGCCAGTAGGATGGCAGTCCTTCGCTTGCAAACTCTGCAGCGCCTCTTGTATGGGCAGAGACAGCTGTGGATGGGGACAGTGTCGGTTCTGCTTCATGGAGTGGAGGGACTAGGCTACGATAAACACTTGTTCCTCCTGAATTTAGACGGTATGGATTTAACTGGGACCTCTGCCTTCTACGAGTCAGTGCTGAAGGCGTGGAGGTCAGTGCTAACTTTTTCCAGGGAGCAACCATTTGGCCAGGCGGCGGAGGAGCCCCTGTTTTACAATCCGCTGGTCAGGGGCCGCCTTCTGGAGTCTGCCAATGTGAGGCGGGCCTTCGTGGCAGCCAAACTGACCAGGCTGGCAGATTTGAGAACTGGAAGGGGCTGGACGACTGCAGTCCAGCTGAGCCAGGAGACTGGAATTACATCACTATGGGTGCTGGATGGACTCTTGGGGGAGGTGCAGGGGGGGTTTCCGTCGGGGTTCAGGGAGGCTTTGGGACTGGCTTCCCTTCGACAATCTTGTGGCCCTCTGGCCTTCCCCTCCTTGACGGTCCAACCTGCAGGCGGTGGGCGGGACACTGCTGGAGCCCTCTTGTCCTTCTCCACACCTGTCCTCCCTGAGCTCCCCACTGTGTCAAAGAAGGCCCTCTACATCGTTACCACCAAAGTTCAAAACAGAGCTGCCCTTGAGGGCCTTCCTGAGTCGAGGTGGTCGGGTGTGTTGGCCCCGCGGTCATCCCCTGGAGGCAGCTGGAGGTCCTTGTACCACCCCCCCCCATTGAGAAATGCTGTGCGGATCTCCAGTGGAGGGTAGTGCATGGGGCCGTGGCCACAAACAGACATGTGGCACACTTTAACCCAAGAACAGGCAGTCAGTGTGCTTTTTGCCCAGCGGAGGAGACTCTGGAGCACCTCTGGCTGTCCTGTCCTCGGCTCGCTCCCATCTTCAGTCTCCTGGGTCGGTGGGTGGGAGACCTAGGCCTTAGTTTTAAACCAAAACTCCTCCAAAACCAAACCAAATATTTGTACTTCAAACCAAATCATAAATGTAGTGGATTGAAAAGTACAGATACTTGCTCTAAAATGTAGTGAACAGGGCTTGACGTTAACTTTTTTCCCTCTAGCTACTGTGACCACCCTTTTTCAGAAGTTACTAGCCAGGTAAAGTTTTCACCAGACATCTGGTTAAGTTTGATATGTTAAAATGTTGATGTGTTTATTGTATGGTTTATGATAAGCTAAAAGAAATGGGAAGTTGAGTTTTATTCTTTTTTTATTTTCCAATAAACTACAAGTTAACTTACATAGAATAAATTGTATATTTTTTTGCATGCAGTGAAACATATCTTTACATATTTACATGTTTTTTTATATGTCACTTAAGCCTGCTTTTTCCTTAATCATGATGGATTTAGACTATTTAAAATTATGGGAGGTCTTAAGGCATAACCACTGAAATTTGTTGTGAAAAAATATGGATAAAATCCAACTGGTGGTGGGGTAGTGGAAGTATCACGTGAAAATTTCTGCTAAGTAAAAGTGTAGCAGTTTTTTGTTGATGCTTGAGTGTACTTATGTTTGCTGAATTTTGTTATGTGAACTCTGTGGGACATTGCTGACACCTGTTGGTGAAATTTGGTATTGCATGGGGTGGGTTGACATGCGGTGAGCGCAGGGTAGAGGAGCATGTGCAGCTGAAGCTACAGACAGAGGAGGAAGACTATTGAGAAAAAAACAAGAGAAAGTGGATATTGAGGACTATGGGAGCTCTTGAATGTTTGATCAGATGGCGCACACGTTATGCTTTTTGTTTTGTTTTGTGATTTGGTTTTTGTGATTTATTTGTACTGATAAAATGTTTATGTTATATTATTTTTCTTAGTTTTCCATGGTGTTTGCTGCGTGCTGCACACGAATATTGTGACTAAAACATCAGTCAAACATCAGTTGGAGCGTTGCTTTATCTGTGCCAAACGAAAAACTTTTGGGAGCAGTTACAAAAAGTATTTAAGTACTTTCTTTCAAATGTACTTGCAAATAAAAAGGTAAAAGTATTTCACACAGATTTAAGAACTAATGAATGGGTATTAAATGTGAGGGATTTTGCTGAAAACTAATGCTTAACAGTGCAACAGAAGAGACTGAATCTGTAGGTGAGGTTTTTCTGAAGAGTACTACTTTACTGCATCTTTTATACTTATGTACTGTGAATACAATGGCAGCACAACAAAACCCAACGATTTTAAATCAAACTGTCTTTTTACTTCAAACCAATTTAAAAAAGTAGTGGATAAAAAGTAAAAGTTCAGATACTTGCTCTAAAATGTAGTGAAGTAAAAGTAAAAGTCCCCTTTGTAAAATTTAATCAAGTAAAGTACAGGTGAATGAAAATTGTACTAAAGTAAAGTAACTCTGTACTTTTACTTTGTTGCATTCCACCACTGATAATGAGTTAAATACTTTAAACATCTACATTTGAAAGTAATTACTTTTAGGCTACTTTTATTTCAATAGCATTTCAATGTGATACTTTTACATGAAGAAATGTCTGCTCCTTTATCTGTACTTTTACTGAAGTACTTCCTCCAGCACCGGGGCTCTGTCTCTGTCCTTCATGCCTGTTTTCCAGCTAACACTGCTCCTGTCTCCTCTGAGTGCGAGCGTGACCAGAGTGCGTCAGTCAGCTGTGAGGATGATCAGAGATACTACGATGAGCAACGCCTTGAAGAAATGTGTTTAAATATGAAGTAAAAGAAAAGGAGTGAAGCCGTGCGCTGGATGTGCCCCGCAGTGCACTCACACACATACTGTATATGCAACTGTCATGTCATGTTGGTGGATGAGGATGTCCAGCTCTGGTTACTGTGTGCCAGAAAGCAGGTCACTGAGAAACGTTCTGTGTCACCTTGGACAAGAGCAATTAAATGTGTTCATTTTTCTGTAATTTTTATTAATCATAATAAACGCATTAAATTCCCAGCCCTACGTCTAATAAACAGGGTGTCCATAAAATCTCTCTACAATTTAAAGAATATATTACAAAGGCAACTGATGAGATATCTTAGTCAGATTTGTTCTATGTACTCAGTGGTTATCAAAGTTTTTAATCACATACGTACTGCTCCCCGACAGTTGCAGCTCCACCTTCAACAGTGCACAAAGTTCTACACAAGAACTTGTGACTGTACTTTGCTTACAAAGTGCAACTCTTACAGCCTGCACCAGGGGTGAGGTACGGCCCGGTACTACGTACCAGCATAAGATTTAGAGGGGGTACGCAGTACCGGCTAGAAAGAGATCAGCTGTCCGGCCGGTCTTTGCAGCTTTTACACACATTAGAAAGCAGCCGGGAACGCGGACGCTTTTATGAGGAAAAAAAAAATCTCTGACGCTAAAGCATGTGAACCAGGCAGTGCTTTATCTCATCATATATGTGTCTGTGTGGTTTTTAGTGGCTTATGATCGCTCTGTGATGTGATTTAATGCACAGAATGTCCCTCTCCCCTCTCATCATTCACTGATTGTCTCGCTTCCTTAAATAAAAGCATTGAGCATGCGCGTCTTAAGCCCAAAGCACACCTGGAGTGTCGCCTCAAATTACACCAAACGCTTGAGAAGGCTTTAATCAGTGGTCCTCAACCTGGCGATCATAAAAGCAGTGCGGGTAGATCGCAGAGCCATGTCTTTCCAAATAAAGTCATTTGCCTATGGCATTTGAATGACATGCAGATGGATCAGTCTGAGATTCCTTCTAAAACACGAGACACCGCGGAGGCGCGAGGAAACCGCACGAGCTACGAACTAAACCGAATACAAGCAACTTAATAACAATCAGAGTTCTGGCCGCTTTCACTTCAGTTCTGTTGTGGAGGCTGCGGCCGCTCTGAACACTGCCATGGGGCTGATGCACGCACACACACGTGCACACACGCGCACACACACACACACACACACACACAGGAGGAGAGGCAGCGGTATCAGGGAGGAGACAGGTGAGGAAGGAGTCAGAGCCTGATGTCACCTGTTTGCTTTGTTTTTGTCCTTCAGTAGTTTGTTGTTGCCGTGCGTGAGGAAAGCTGACTTTGTCGAAATCTCTCAAGCTCCTCCCCTGAGCGTTACCATGGAACTCTTGTCACTCATCAATGTTACTAAAATAATGCTGAGCTTTGATGATAAGCTGCATTGATACTGCAGTTTAATTCAGGCCTAATTATAAATATAGTAGGCCTATTATAATCAGCAGTTTTAGGAAATGATGGAATGTTGTAAATATCACTGACAAAAATGCTACATTTATTAGATTAAGTTATTCCTGTCCTGAGTTGATAATTAATGTTTATCATTTTAGTTTAATAAAATGTGACTTTATTAAAGTGGTTATTTCTATTTTTATTTTCATGTTTAACCACTGCAATAATAATAACCTTGATAAATGCCCACCATGTTTAATAGAAATAAGGGGTAAAAAAAAATAAAGATAGATCTCCTGGCCTTGATGGCTTTAAAAGTAGATCGCAAGCCGACAAAGGTTGGGCACCACTGGTCTAGACAGAACTGCTCAATACTAATGGTAATTTATATTTTGCTTATTGATTTTAGTCTATTGTTTTTGGTGTATATTGTTGCGTCAGAATTTCATTGCCCCCTCTTTATTTAATATGGACCCCCCATTGCCCCCTCAATGATATTTGTCTGGAGCCGCCCCTGTCTATAGCAGGTTATTAGCGAGTTAGCGACAGAAAGGAGTTTCCCCATGCTCTGACTGCAGCAGGAGTCGGGAGCTGCTGCCTGTGTCCCCCCGAGCAGCAGCTACTGTCCCTCAGTGTTTACAGCTGTGTGTCTGTGTCACACAGAGCAGAGAACCATCTTTGTTACTGCAGAAGTATGGGGGACCATGTGTTTTCAGCCACCGCCATGCGCCTCATAGAAAACAATAGGGGTGTATTATTTGACGTGTGTCTGGTGTGTGTTGGCCTTTATAGGGTGCGTTTGATTTGTTTTCAAACCCTGTTAAACCCTGTATAAGCCGTGTCTATATTTTTCATTTATAGTCAAGATTCATTAAAAATATATATGTAGGCATAATTTGTTATAGTACTGGCATAAGCAAAAATCTACTTTCACCCCTGGTGGCATAGCCATCTATGTAAACAATGACTGGTGCAAACTGTATACCGTCAGAGAAACCACCTGTTGCCCTGACGTGGAAGTACTGTGCGTGTCTCTGAGACCATTTTATCTCCTGAGGGAATTTGGAAATGTTATTGTTTGCGCCGTGTACATTCCTCCCAGTGGGAACACGTCGAGAGCGGCTGCGTGCATAGTAGACTGCGTCCACCAACAATTACAGCGATACCCGGGAGCGCCGGTGTTAATTCTCGGTGATATGAACCACTGCAAATTGGAACTTTCACTACCGGGATTTGTGCAATATGTCAACTGTGAAACACGGGATAAGAAAATATTGGATTTATGTTACGGGAACATTAAGGATGCATATGTTGCAAGATCAAAGCCCCTGTTAGCAAACTCAGACCACAACGCTATTCACTTGATCCCCACATACAAAACTAAGCTTAAACGCAGTAAACCACACACAAAAATGGTAACAGTGTGGTCAGAAATTGCTGTAGAGGAGCTTAAGGGGTGTTTCTTGTATATGGACTGGGACACTTTATATGACCCAAATATTGATGTGAACACAGAAGTCATAACTTGCTATATAAACTTTTGTGTTGATAGCATTCTCCCCCAGAAAACAATAACTGTATATCCAAACAACAAATCCTATATTTCCAAGGAAATAAAGGACTGCATTAATAGGAAAAAGATAGCATTTACAAAAAATGACCGTGCTGGCTTAAGGACTATACAGAAGGAACTTAATTGGCAACTGAGGAAAGCAAGAAGACAGCAGAGGGAAATTATTGAGCAAAATTTCACAAATATGAATTCAAGAGAATTGTGGGACTCTATGAAAGCAGTGACTAATATGAAAACAAGTAATAGATGTATTTATTCTACTGATGATGTCCAGAGAGCTAATGATTTAAATGATTTTTATTTAAGATTTCAAACATGTGATTTTTCTAAAGCGTGCAGTGATGTTTTAGACTCACTTGATGATTTGAGTAATTGCCCTGTTGTTGATAGCCTTAAGGTAAAATCATTATTTTGCCACTTAAATGTCAGAAAATCTAGTGGTCCAGATGGGATCTCTGCACGTTTACTGAAAACTTGCGCTGAAGAGTTGACCCCAGTTTGGTGTCCACTCTTTCAACGGTCCCTGAAACACCATACTGTCCCATCAATTTGGAAAAAATCTGTGATAACTCCTGTCCCAAAAAAGCCCTGCCCTGTGGAAAATAATGACTACAGACCGGTAGCATTGACCTCAATTGTGATGAAATGTTTTGAGAAGTTTATTGTGTCACTATTAAAAACTGAGGTGAACCCACAATTAGATCAATGGCAGTTCGCTTGCACAGACAATGCTATCAGCAGCATTATTCACTTAATTAAGGATTTGTCTAAAGCCCGCCCCATCTCTCGACGTCACTTCCGGTGAGTTCACTCCGTTGTTGATTCTACTATAATACACAACTGTTCTTCGTCATTTGACCAAATCGAATTATTTAAGACATATCTTCTAGCAGTTTAACTTAGTTACTCTGTGAGAAATCTAGTATCGTATATAATCGCTTCGTGTCCAAGCCACTTTCAGTAATAGTTTACTAGTCTCTGTTAGCCTTTAGCGTATCTTAGCCTAGCATTAGCATGGCGTCTCCGTCCTCCGCCTTCACCCCTCTTTTCTGCTCAATGTGCCATATGTTCAGCGAGAATCCTGCCTCCTTTAGTGATGATAGCAGTAGATGTGTGAAGTGTAGTTTGTTTTTAGTTTTGGAGGCCAGGTTAGAGCAGTTAGAAGCACGGCTCCGCACAGTGGAGGCTGAGGCTAAGCCAGCTAGCCAGGTAGCTATAGGGACCGCGGACCGCGCTAGCAGTAGCAGGAGCGCTAGCCAGACTAGCTCCCCAGCGCCTCCCCAGCAGCCGGGGGACAAGCAGGATGGCTTTGTAACAGTAAGAAGGAAGCATAGTGCTAAACGCAAACACTTAGACCACCCAAAGCTTCCCGTCTGTAATAGGTTTTCTCCCCTCAGCGACACACCTGCTGAACCATCGACTCTGGTGATTGGGAGCTCGATAGTTAGAGACGTGAAGCTGCCAGCGGCTACGGTTAGGTGTTTTCCGGGGGCCAGAGTGGGTGACATCGAAGGAAACCTTAGGCTTTTAGCCCAGAGTAGGACCAGGTTCCGTCGAATCGTGATTCACGTTGGCGGTAACGACGCCCGGCGGAGACAATCAGAGGTGCTCAAATTGAACGTAGGGTCGGTGTGCAAACTTGCTAAGTCGATGTCGGACACCGTAATATTCTCTGGTCCCCTGCCGAATTTGACTAATGATGAAATGTACAGCCGCGCTTCATCATTCAACCTCTGGTTACCAGAAAACGGCATAGGCTTTATTGATAATTGGCGTGCGTTTTGGGGAAAGCCCGGTCTCTTACGTAGAGATGGCATTCATCCCACTTTGGATGGTGCCACGTTGCTGTCCAGAAATATGGCTGATAGCATAAGTCGTTCAACCTGACGAAGCAGAGGTGGGACCCGGGCACAGAGCAGTAGTTTAAAACACTTCTCTGAGCTTCCTTACGAGCTGGGACAAACCCAGTATAAAGGTATTTTAGCAGAGCAAATAGAGACTGTGTCTGTCCCCCGCCTAAACACTAACTCCAACAGCAAAAGACAAATAAGAGTGAGAGCCACAAATTTAATAAAAATAACTTGTGGACCTATTAATAATATTAATAATAATCAGAACAATGACGTAATTAAATGTGGATTACTAAACATTAGGTCAATTTCCCCTAAATCCCTGTTAGTTAATGAATTAATTAACGATAATAAACTTCACCTACTGGCCTTAACAGAAACCTGGCTACAACAGGATGATTATGTGAGACTTAATGAAGCTCCTCCCCCAAGTCATGTAAACTTTCAGACAGCGAGGAGGACAGGCCGAGGTGGAGGAGTGGCAGTAATATCACAGTCTAGTTTACTTCTTAGCCCCAAATCTAAACACACATATAATTCCTTTGAAAGCCTAATACTAACTATAAATCACCCTAACTGTAAGAAACAAAAACCAGTTATGTTTATAATCATCTACCGGCTCCTGGTCCCTATTCCGAATTTTTAATTGCATTCTCTGACTTTATATCCAGTATAGTGTTAGACTCAGATAAGATTGTAATTAGTAGGGGACTTTAATATTCATGTTGATGACAGCAGTGACTGTCTAGGAAATGTATTTGCAGTCTTATTAGACAGCGTAGGTTTTACTCAAAACATAAATGAACCCACTCATTGTCACAAGCACAGCCTGGACCTTGTTTTAACCTCTGGTATAGAGATTAGTGAGCTCACTGTCCTTCCTCATAACCCCATACTCTCAGATCACTTTCTAATTACCTTTCAGTTTATACTCAAAGACTTTACTGTTCCAATGAACAAAACCCAGATTAGAAGAACATTATCAGACCAATCTGTGTCAAAGTTTAAACACATAATAAAGCCAATATTTAGTACAATGTTGAGTGAGTATGTTGAGAACAGCTCCCATAGCTCGAGTCCCAGTAAAAGTGATCGGTTTGTTGACAGCGCCATACAGTCTTTAAAGACAGCTCTAGACAATGTAGCTCCATTGTTAGGCCGAATCGAGTAGCACCATGGTTTAATGCTGAAACACGTTCCCTTAAACAAGCAACCCATAAATTAGAAAGGCTATGACGTCACTCCAGCTCAGAGCAGTCTCTGAATGCCTGGGAATATAGTCTTTTAAATTATAAAAAATCTCTGCGCGAGGCCAAAACCAGATACTATTCAACTTTAATAGAAGAAAATAGGAACAACCCTAGGTTTCTGTTCAGCACTGTAGCCAGGCTGACCACCAGTCACAGCTCAGTAGAACCCTGTATCCCTGTTACTCTCAGCTGTGAAAACTTTCTTACATTTTTTAACAACAAAATCACAAGTATTAGAGACAAATTAAATAATATTCTCCCTACGATCAGCTCAGAGCAAGCCAAAGCTGTAAAAATGGAGGCCACTATAAAACCATCTGTAACGTTAGACTGCTTCATCGCTGTAGATCAAACTGAGATAACGTCAGTCATTATGTCCTCCAAAACTTCAACTTGTCTTTTAGACCCAATTCCTACCAAACTTTTTAACGAAACTCTCCCCTAATTAATGAACCTATACTGAACATAATAAACACCTCCCTAGAAACAGGCTATGTGCCACAGTCTTTTAAATATGCAGTTATTAAACCGCTTCTGAAAAAACCCAGTCTAGATCCTGACATTTTAGCCAACTACAGACCAATATCAAATCTCCCTTTTATTTCAAAAATCCTAGAAAGAGTTGTAGTTAAACAGTTATGTCACCACCTACAGGACAATAGCTTATTTGAAGATTTTCAGTCAAGTTTTAGACCCCACCATAGCACAGAAACTGCATTAGTCAGAGTCACAAATGACTTGTTATTAAGTTCAGACAATGGACTGGTCTCAATCCTAGTTCTGTTAGATCTCAGTGCAGCCTTTGACACCATTGACCACAGCATCTTACTCCAGAGATTAGACTGTGACATAGGGGTCAGAGAAGCCGCCCTCTGCTGGTTTAAATCCTACTTATCTGATAGGTACCAGTTTGTCAGTGTAAATGAACATTCCTCACAGTGCAGTAAAGTTAGCTATGGAGTGCCTCAAGGCTCAGTACTTGGACCCATTCTGTTCATGCTTTACATGCTGCCTTTAGGAAACATAATCAGAAAACATGGCATTAATTTTCACTGTTCCCTTGTGTGAGAGACATAAAGACCTGGATGACAATTAATTATCTCCCCCTAAACCCAGAAAAAACAGAGGTCATTATACTAGGCCCCAAAAAGCTGAGAGATGCTCTGTCTGACCAGAGTCTCCCTGGACGGTGTCAGTGTAGCCTCAAGTTCAACTGTGAGAAACTTAGGAGTTTTATTTGACCAAGATTTATCATTTAAGGCTCATATAAACCAAGCCTGTAAAACAGCATACTTTAACTTACGTAACATAGCCAAAATCAGAAATATTTTATCAAAAAATGATGCTGAAAAACTTGTCCATGCGTTTGTTACATCTAGGTTGGATTACTGTAACTCTCTGCTGGCAGCGTGCCCTAAAAACTCATTAAAATGTTTTCAGCTTGTTCAAAACGCAGCAGCAAGATTATTAACAGGAACTAACAGGAGAGAACATATTACTCCTGTGCTAGCTTCACTTCACTGGCTTCCAGTTGAATTCAGAATTAGGTTTAAAATCCTTCTCCTGACTTACAATGTAACACTCACACAACAGTGCAAGCAAGTTACCAATAGAAAAGGTCTGGAAATAGTGACAATTTACCATTGCTACTGTTTTTTACCTTGTCTTGACCCATTTAAAAATTAACAACCAAAATACCAAAAGGCAGAGACAATTTAACTCTCCAAAAATTATTATAATTGTGATGCCCAAAGCAGACAATATACACCCTGACCAAGAATTGCTTACAGGTCCTTTAATGCGCGTTAGTTCATAATACGCGTTAGTGCATAATATGCGTTAGTGCATAATACGCGTTAGTGCATAATACGCGTTAGTTCATGATGCGCGTGAGTTCATAATATATAGTATCCGCAGCCAGGTCACCAAAAATATAATCCAAAGGAAATTCAAAAGAAGGTCCATATACATCCCAAACGTAAAGTCAAATCCCGAAATAAATCCCAAAAATTGAGTCTTTAAGTCCTCCAAAAAAAAAAGAAAGAGGAACATGCGAGGCTGCAGCGGAGGCACGCTCCCGCGCCGGCACTTTGAAAATGCCGCGATAAAAAGGTAATAATTGGAGCGCTCTCACCGGCCTCAGTTGTGCTTTGTCCAGGCGGTCAGCATTAGTCCAGAGTACGGTGCTGGCTCAAAAACCCGTTAAAATACCAGGGAAACAGCCTATTGGCCTCTCCAGCCCGTCCGGCAAGCACCATTCACACTTCTTTTTTCGTGCCCGCGCCCCACCAGGTGCCTTGTATCAGGGCAATTAGCAGGCACCGTCAGCTGACTGCGGAGATCAGCTGAACAGGTAAACAAACAAAAGGACACAAACACTACAATGCAATACAAAAACCCAACTATTATGTTGCCTGTGCTACATAGACCCCCCCTCCAGCCGTAGGCTACCAGGGGTCAAACACCATAATATCGTTTAAGATTAACTATATTTACAGTATCCTGCTTACCAGGTGAGTTAACCCAACTTATTGTATAGTTTAAGGCACTAACCTCTTAACAATGGTAGCTGGCCCTTCCCATTTTGGTGCCAACTTGGCTGAGAACTTCTCTGTTGCTTTAGAGAGAGGATGGGCACGCACCCAGACTAAGTCACCCTGCTTAAAATGCACCTCTTTTCGGCGGGCATTATAGTAGTACCTAGCTTGTCTGGCTTGGCGAACCCCTACTCTCCTTTTTACCTCCTCTGCCAGCTCGTGCTGCCTTTCCACCAGGTCATAGGTAGGCTGCTGGTCTGGTCTTGGAGGCTTGTGGATAAGACGTTCCAACGGACCTTTAAGCAGTTGTCCCAGGGCTAGCTCAGCAGGAGTTTTCCCCGTAGTTTCCTGTCGGGCTGTGTTTATGGCAAACCTGAACTCAGGTAGCCACTGATCCCACGCAGCGTGATACTGCCCCACAAAGGAAGAAATCATCATTTTGATTGTCCTATTGAACCGTTCAGTGAGATTTGTTTGTGGATGATAGCTAGTAGTGAGCTTCTGGACCACCCCCCAAGTCTTACACAGCTCCCTTAAAAGAGTTGCCATAAACTGTGGGCCTCTATCCGATACTAAGAACTGTGGGACTCCCCAGCGAGTGAATATCTCCTCCCTTAGAATCTTCACAATCCTTGGGGTCTTGCTGTCTCTTAAAGGGAACATTTCCACCCACTTAGAATAGTAATCGACAATGACTAGGAGGTACATGTTTGCTTTTTTGCTTTTAGGGAACGGGCCCATGAGATCAACTCAAAGCATTTCACCAGGAGCGTGAACTTCGGTACTCTGCAGGAAACCGGAGGGCTTAGTGTTGCCAGCCTTATACTGCTGGCAGACCTTGCAGGACTTTGTATGATCCCATACGTCCTTCCGGACACTAGGCCACCAGGCCACTTCAAGGACCCGCAGTAATGTTTTCAGTTGCCCGAGGTGACCCCCCAAGGGGTTATCATGGAAATACCTAAGGAACTCAGGTATAAGCGACTGTGGCACCACTAATTGGTGCTTTTCCCCCTGATCTCGTAGTGGAACCCTACGATACAGGACACCTTGGTGGTCGACAAAGCCAATACGTTGTGGGTTTGAGGGAGACTTCCCACACTCACATTTAAGCTCCGAGACTTTTTGGTCTTCCTTTTGTGCCTGGGCAATCTCCGCCATTGTGACAGGAAGGTCGGAATAGCTCCTGGAAGCCACTGCTAGGCAATGAGTTGACGCAACCAGGAGTGGTTCACAGGCTCGCATTGAGACACCCTTTCCTGTAATGTACCTTAAATGTGAACTGCTGTAGTCGAAGTGTCCATCTTGTGAGGCGAGAGGACGTCTTTGGACAGTTGAAGGCCCATGACAAGGCAGCATGGTCAGTATAGACATCAAACTCCACCCCTTCCAAAAAATGTCTCCATTTCTCCACCGCCCACACAACAGCCAGACATTCCTTCTCTGAAATAGAGTAATTTCTCTCAGCTCCTCGAAGCCCTCGTGAGGCATAGGCAATCACGCGTTCGCCTTCTGGAAAGACCTGGGAGAGAATAGCACCAAGTCCCACCTCACTGGCATCAGTGTGGACTTGAAAAGGTAAGTGTGGATTTGGTTGAGCTAACACAGGGGGAGTTTTCAGTGCTTCCTTCAGGGCATCCATGCTTGCTTGGCACTCCTCGGTCCACTTCCACTCAACCCCTTTCCTCTTTAACTGGTTCAAAGGTGCTGCCAGTTCAGCAAAATGTGGTATGAACTTATGATACCATCCTGCTAGCCCAAGAAATCTCTGGAGTGCTTTGACATCTTGGGGAGAAGGAAAGTCAGCAACGGCTTGTGTCTTGGATGGATCCACCTCTACTCCTTTCGCTGTAACAATGTGCCCCAGAAACTTAAGCTCACGTTTAAAGAAGTGACACTTTTTCATGTTGAGGCTGAGGTTGGCAATGTGTAACTTTTTGAACACTGCATTCAAGTCCTGGAGGTGTTGCTCATGGGAATGAGAGTACACAATAATGTCATCAATATAGACGAAACAGTTCTTTCCCCTGAGTTCCCCTAGAACTTTCTCCATTAAACGTTGGAAAGTGGCGGCAGCATTCCGTAACCCAAAGGGCATAGGCTTGAACTGGAAAAGGCCAAGAGATATAATAAAAGCTGTTTTTGCCTTACTGCTTTCATCCATGGCTATTTGCCAATAGCCTGACTGCAAGTCTAAAGCACTGAACCATGACGCATTATCCAGTGACTCTAGGATGTCGTGTATAATTGGCATTGGATAAGCATCAGGGAGAGTTTTGGCGTTAACCTTCCGGTAATCCACACAAAACCGGTCACGACCATCAGGACGATCCACCATCACAACAGGAGAAGCCCAAGCAGACTGGGAAGGCTCAATGATGTCATCTTCCAGCATCTTCTCCACATGCTCCTCAATTACTTTTTTCTTAAAAGGAGAAACACGGTAGGCTTTAGTCCTGACAGGTACCTCATCCTGCGTGAAGATAGTGTGGTTTTCAACAGATGTCTTCCCCAGAACCCCTGAGGTAACAGATGGCCATCTTTCCATCAGCTGCTGCAACTCCTCTGGACAATCAGTGTCATAGGAGGATGGATCTCCAGTGTGTCCCATTGAGGCCCAACATGGTAATACAGCCCCTGGTCGCGCAGCGTAATAAAGGTTCACTGTGGCCTGGGTCCTGTTCCACTGCCTCGTCTGGACAGACTGTTGCAGGAATGGATAGAAGGTGTAACGAGAACCATTCATCAGGCCATAAATCCTCTTTGCTAGGTTCACAATGACTCCAGCTTCAGTAAGAAAGTCTAACCCAATAATAACTGGGAAAGCCAGGTGGCGATCTTCCATTATGTGAGTGTCAGGATTCCACCGCTGACCGTGCCAGTCAACCGAGAGCTTGTGCTTACCCAATGCAGGATGTGCCGTACCATCAGCCATAACAAACCTTTGTTCATCGGCTGGGAAAAGTGGTTCTTGTTTATGTTGTATTTGCTTCCACAGGCTCTCGCGCATTAAGGTGTAGGTACTACCAGTGTCCACAACCGCAATTCCTTGGACCCCTCTTACAGCTATGGGCACCAGGAGTAGCTCAGGCTTGCTGTGTTTGTTCCCATGGGGTTGGACAATAGAGACACCAGCAGTTGACTTTGATGGCAGTTTTTTTATCCATTGCCCTGCGTCCCGGCTTGTCTACAGAGGCGTGAACCTTTTGCCAATATTCCTTGGCTCCAGCACAATCTTTCTCCACCATTGACCCCACCTTCACCATCTCGGCTACAGTTGTAACTGTTCCTCGGAGACAGCCAGCAATCTTGGGGTTAATGTTATTGAGGATCCGTCGAACCATTTCTTCCTCTGACATATCCGGCTTCCACTTCAGGCATAGGGCTCGATAGTCATAAGCGAAGTCCCTCAGACACTGCTCTGGCTTTTGCACCATAGCTCTCAGTTTCTCCTCCACTTCAGTCATATAGTCTGTGGGTAGAAATGCAGACATGAATGCATTTTTAAATGTACCCCAGTCCCGAACCTGGGACTTGGCAGCCTTCCACCAACTAAGGGCTGGTCCCTTTAAAACTGTGGATCGTGTCCCTATAAGTTCATGGTTGGAGAGGGATCTAATTTCCAAAAAGTTTTCACACTGCTCAATGAAATTTAGGACATCAGAAGATTCGCTACTTGGACCAAAGGTGGGAAATTCCAGGCGCACTGGAGGTTTGGAGTAGTAGGGAGATGCGCCAGCCAGACTAAAGGATGGAGAACTAGGTGATATAGGGCTAGCCTCAGTAGAGACAGCCACAGTCCGACACCCTATAGGTGTGCTAGTTGGTCTCATCTTGCTTAGCTCCTTTTTCCACATTTCGTCACGCCGCAAGAGGCAATTAACTACACTCCTTTCAAGCTTCGCTAACTCAGAGGTAAAGTGTTTTTCCAGCCGTCCTAAACTGACATCAACATATTGTCTAAAACTGGTCTCTCTGTTCAGAGAGCTAGTCACAGAATCCCTAAAATCCATTTCCATCTTAACTAACTGTTCTTTTACTGTGACTACAGTACTCATCAGCTCCGTAACCTGAGGACCTAATACATGTGGATCACTGCCCCCTAGGTTAAGCTCAGCTTCATCTTGTTCACTACCCCCAAGTTCCTCCCCAACATCATCAGTAACCAAATTAGCTGTTTCACCCTGTGAATCAGGGTTTACATCACCAACATCATCAGGTATAACATTGTCCTCACCTAAGGGACCTTGGTTCTCAGTTAAGTACAAAGATCCTAACAAGGATGTTATTTCATCTGTGGGATTACGTCTAGTAACAAATGGTCCAGCTGAAAAATCCAAATCCCCCATAGACCCGGTTCTGGACCTTACAATGGGCTCAGACTGAGGGGCTGCCTCATTAGCACAACTATATGACTGCATGTTACAAAATCACAAGACAAATTCAAACAATGACAATGTAATCACTTTTCCCCATACAGGCCACCATATGTAACACACAACAGTGCAAGCAAGTTACCAATAGAAAAGGTCTGGAAATAGTGACAATTTACCAATGCTACTGTTTTTTACCTTGTCTTGACCCATTTAAAAATTAACAACCAAAATACCAAAAGGCAGAGACAATTTAACTCTCCAAAAATTATTATAATTGTGATGCCCAAAGCAGACAATATACACCCTGACCAAGAATTGCTTACAGGTCCTTTAATGCGCGTTAGTTCATAATACGCGTTAGTGCATAATATGCGTTAGTGCATAATACGCGTTAGTGCATAATACGCATTAGTTCATGATGCGCGTGAGTTCATAATATATAGTATCCGCAGCCAGGTCACCAAAAATATAATCCAAAGGAAATTCAAAAGAAGGTCCATATACATCCCAAACGTAAAGTCAAATCCCAAAATAAATCCCAAAAATTGAGTCTTTAAGTCCTCCAAAAAAAAAAGAAAAGAGAAACATGCGAGGCTGCAGCGGAGGCACGCTCCCACGCCGGCACTTTGAAACACCGCGATAAAAAGGTAATAATTGGAGCACTCTCACCGGCCTCAGTTGTGCTTTGTCCAGGCGGTCAGCATTAGTCCAGAGTACGGTGCTGGCTCAAAAACCCGTTAAAATACCAGGGAAACGGCCTATTGGCCTCTCCAGCCCGTCCGGCAAGCACCATTCACACTTCTTTTTTCGTGCCCGCGCCCCACCAGGTGCCTTGTATCAGGGCAATTAGCAGGCACCGTCAGCTGACTGCGGAGATCAGCTGAACAGGTAAACAAACAAAAGGACACAAACACTACAATGCAATACAAAAACCCAACTATTATGTTGCCTGTGCTACAACAAGGCCGTAAATGGTACGGCGCCATCCTACATTAATGATGTTATAGAGCCATACCAACCAAGCAGAGCACTGCGCTCACAAAATGCAGGGCTATTAATGGTTCCCAGGGTTTCTAAAAGTACAGTTGGAGGTAGAGCCTTTAGTTACCAAGCTCCTGTTTTATGGAATCAGCTTCCAGCTCATGTTAGAGAGGCAGACACAGTCTCTACATTTAAGGTTAGGCTTAAAACGTTCCTCTTTGAGAAAGCTTATGGTCAGGGCAGCTAGGAACAGGGTTAATTCCATAGTTGAAGCTAGGCTGCTCCAGGAGCTAGAAGCTGGGGGAAGTATGGTGCACTGAGCCTCTGTCCTCTGGTTTCATCTGCTGCTCCTCTTCTATCACTGTGATTAATATAATGAAATACTCTATATTTCCAATCAGTTCATTGCTATTCACAAGTTGTCCCTCTCTCCCACTTCCCTCTGGGGAGTGGGGACTGTTTCAGATGCCTGGCTGCTGGCAGATGTCCCAGTAATGATTGGATCTTAGCTGACCCCATCTGTGCTCCTGTCCCGACCTGTGTGCCCTCAACCTCACCTCTAAGGATTTCCCGGATCTATCTCAACCCACTCACCTGTCTGGATGAGGCCCACCTGCTGCATCCTGGATTTCCCGGACCTATCTCACCCCACTCCCGTCTGGATTGTTGAATATTTCTACATATGGCTTTGCGTATTGTCAAGTAAAGCCAGAGTAGTGTGGGTCTGGTGAAGCACTCATGCTACCCACCCAGTTGGGCTGCAGCCTGAGAAAAATCAAGTGCTCTTTTCACTTCTCCTGCCTCCCAATCACAGCAATTGCTCACACATAAGTAAGCTCACCTGTGTCTCACGGCTCAGAACTGTTCACTGCTTAGAACAAAGAGGTTCAGCTTGGCTTAACAAAAGACACAACTGGTAAGCTAAAATGTACATTGAAATTTGTAACTTTGTGGGGTTTTTTAGTTTTATGTCAAGATAATTGGTTTAAGTTGATTTACTTTGGTGTAAAATTAAATTATTTGGGTAAAACCTTATTTCATCATGTAGACCATTGATTAAAAATTAATTTTGTAAGATAGGTTAAAAGCTATTGTGCAACTTAATTTATTGGGTTTATAATTGGAGTTAAAATGCTACTTAAATAATTGAAGGTTTAAAATTGTTTTAAAAATGTGATTTTTAAAATGAGTTCATTGTGGTGGTTTTTCATGCATATTTTGTCTTTGTAGGTTATCAACCTACTCCACTAAATTAATCTACAAGGTTTATGTCGACTCAAGCCTACTTGTTGAAGAAAATGTCAATGAAACAATGAATTGAAACATTCAACAATTAAAGAAAATAATTAATAAAAGAAATTAAAAGAGTGAGTTGTTCCAGCGTCCTTTTGTGTGAAGCCAGCCTTTTTCAAGTTTGGGCAGAAGCTGAATGAACTTTTTAAAAACTTGACACGTATTACCACTAAACTATATTTTGATGTACTACTGCTAAGGTTAATAAACGCTTCAATAGTACTAAGAATGTTTTGATTCTAAAGGATGTTTTTCTCCTTTCAATCAAAAGGTTACACTCTGCGATTACATACATTGTACATTTGCAAAATTGCACAATAATAAGCTGGTTACAAAGTTAGGAAACTCAGCCAGAGTTGGACTCTGAGGGTATCTTGTTTAATTCTTAATCAAATTACCTCTTGGAATAGGATCTGACGAGAACCTATTGAACGTAGTCACTGCTAAGAAACATAAATACCCTAGACCAAGACGGTTGGACCTGTGAAATAAAGGCTTGGAGCCTCCTGGGTTTGGAACCCTGATAAACCGGCAGGGACAGATTTTTGTTTTCTTTTGGGGGTTACTGTGGGTGGTTTGGGTCTCTGTATTCATATTATAGGGCCAATACTGTGTAGGACACTTAGTAGTGTCCAAATTCCAGTGGAGGTTCTGAAACAGAGACTGCGTAGGCTGTATATTGTGGGGTGGAAAAAAAATAAAATAAAGGCGAAAGCCCGGGACAATAGGACTGTTGGGTCTTTAAAACTGAAATCACACATATCCCGATAGAACCCCCACCCCGCACAGACACCACGGTCTCTGCGTAGAAGCTTGGGACAAGGTCAGATCCTAGAGGGATCTCTGTGTGGTGAAAAGTTTAGATCCATACATTAGGATTGTACATAAAATAACATTTCTATTCCCAGCTGTTTGAAGTACAGATGTGTAAATGTGGACTTGGTGACAGACAGTGACAGGACAGGGGTGGGAGGAGACTAAAAGTACTGTGTTAATGTACTTGAGTGAAAAGTTTAGATATTTCTCCTTTACTTAAGTGATTTTTGGGATAGATACATTTATTTCTACTTAGGTAGATTTTTGGAGCTAGTATTTGCACTTTTACTTCACTACATTTTAAAGATTGTTTTAAAAAATGATAAACAAATTGCAAGAATACATATAACTCTCCTTATCACTTTCCAAAATGAAGACTATCATCATGTTTCAGCTTGAATTTGTGCATTGTACTTTTACTTCTACTTAAAAGTAGAATTGTAAGCAGCTATTTATAGCTAATAGTTTTACTTGAAAATACATTTACTTTGGTGAATGTTTTTGTGCTCTTGTTTGAAAAAAAAAAAAAAAAAGAAAAAAAGTAGACTACTTACTCCACCGCTGCAAAATGGACAAGACAAAAACGAAACTTAACACAACTATGACAAAAGAGGAGTGGACTGGTGCTTTAGATTTATGTTTACTGTGGACAGAAAAGAAAAGGAAGCAGAAAGTGACAGAAAAGTGTGTAAAAGAGGAGCAGAGCAGAGGTTTGTTGGGACTAGAACAGGTAATAAACGTTCAAACTGTTGTCCATGCTGCTGTGACTCCACTTTTAGACCCTAAAAATAATTCCAGCACCAATAAAAATAAGAAGAATTTAAAGAAAATGTTTAAATGCTATTATTGTGTATTTGAAATAGGTCATGTCAAATGTCTTGATCATATATATTAAAAATCAAATAGGCTTACTTTAACAAAAGCAAGAAACACCCCTGTGCAGCAAATGGTTTGATCCATTCCTGCTGCTGTTGCTGCTCTCCCTCCTCCCCTCGTGCTGCAGCACAGACAGATGACTCCTCTGTTTTTTTTCTCTGACTGAGAGAAGTTAGGTACATACTGTTGAAGTTTGGGGCGCTTGTCAACAACGACATAAAAAAAAATATATAAAAAAAAAAACAACTACTACTTTTTAACATCAACTGACTGCAATATTAGGCCATCTCAAGCCAAATAATCTGAACTAAAATAAGTTTGTTTGTGGGACAAAAATGTGAGTGAAGCCTGAGCTGAGTAGAGTTAGAAGACGTCAAAAGAGGATTTAATGACATTTACTAATGCTATCCTCTGCATCCAAGTCTAACCTAAACTAAACCTTCTAGAGTTGTCTCTGAGTAGGTTTTATTGATTTTGTTCAATTTTTAACCATAGCACATTTGTCGAATTTACTTTTAAGCTATAGTTATTAATAAAGTTAATTATTGCTCTCTAAGACATGCTTGAAACTTTCCAAAAAAGTTTCTTATAAAATAATATATTTTGTTCCAGCTCAGGGTGCTGAGCACCCCTAAAACTGAAACTCTACAATCATCTCTGAAAACGTACCTCCCTCGCTTAACGATGGGAGCAGGCTACACTCACTGCAGTCGCCCCACAAATACAAACGCTGTAACTCAGATCAGGCACAGAGACAAAGGAGGACTGAGACTAACTCAAGCTACTCGCTCACAGACCTGACCTGTTACACCTCCCCAACACTGAAGTAGCTGCTCTTCATACAATGCCCTGTTATCAATGGGAATCAAACATAATACATCACATGGGACATTGCAATGCTAAAGCTAACAGTCAGGAGAGTGAGCTGCAAAGGCTACAAGCTCAGGTCCTTGGGCTGCAGATGCAACAAATGAGTGAAATAAGGAAAGAGTAAGATCAGGACAAGCAGAAGGCAAAGACTCAAATGCCACAAACTGCATCCTCTGCTCCAGTTCTACAGCTCCTCAGTTCAGCCCTAATTTCACACAACAACGCCAAGGTGCACTCAGGCAAAAAGGGGGTCATGGACGCATGAGACAATCTGATAAAATCATGTGCTACTAAGTCCTGAGGAGGGGACTGTTGTGACTTTTCCTGGTGGTCTCACAGTGAACTGTTCCAGGGGCCACTCTCTGTCAGACAAATGTTAATGACCCAACCTGAACCTCAATATACTTTCTGGGCTACGGTGTTGGTTACTCCTGAATGTAGATTCTGATCCTCCTCCTGTGCTGACTGAACACTAGTTACCATGGATACAACTGATACAGCCTTATAATCCACCAAAAGACTTTATACATTGGATATTTACATATCTCCAGGATGATGACCCAGTTTATTATCCACGACATGGGATATGCCTCACCCAGACTCAGTGTGTGGTGACATTTCTGTGGGACCTGGGGGCGTGGCTGCTGCTGCTGAACTCTCCCTACACAAACACATCTCTGTGCTCTCTCACCTGAGAGTGCACCACATATCACCTTAGCTGCAGACGCAGGTCACGAAGCCAAATCACCAGGCCCTGTGGTAAAGAAAGCATACAGCTGTTCCTGACAGATGTTTCTGAAAGAGATGAGGTTGGCAGTGCAGTTCTCTTTCAGAAACAGGGGATGGTGTGGCTGGTCAACAAAATACTAATGTACCAGAGCTAAACTGGACAACACTGAGACGACACAATACAACAATATCTATGGCAGTAACTAAAACAACTCCAATGTTTTATTTATTTATATTTGTTTAACAAAACAAAAAAAATTAAGTTTTTTTTTTTTAAAGTAAATTAATGAATTACTCCTCTTAAGTTCAGCTGTAATCCCAGAATTCCACAAGTTTACCTTTAACAGAAACACAGTTCTTCTTTATATCAGTTCTAACGCCTGTTTTTAAACATGTCCTCTCCCCTAAGATTATATTTATCATCCCTATCTTCAAATATAAACAATATGCTATTTATCAATTTTTTTTACTTTCTACATAAATAATGCTGTATTAGGACTCACTAAATCATAGAATTTTACGGCTTGAAATTTGATAAATATTGGTTTAGATTCATTGTAAGCAGAATGGTTGATGATCCTTATGTTTTTTTCTGTAAAATAAAAATTGGTTTTGTATTTGTTGCATAAGTGTGCCCCCAAACTTCAACACAGCAGGTCATATCTGGTAGAACAAGAGAGCAATATGCATGTATAGTGTAGTTTTGTTTAAAATATACTTAATTTTAGAAAGGATTGCAGTTGTTTGTGATATTTTTGTTTGAATATGGGTTATGTGCTGTTTATGAGATAAATTTTCATCAATTATTACTCCACAACATTATTTTAATTTACTCTTTCTAAAACCACATAAGTTAACATTAAATCCACATTATCTTTAATTTGTCAATTTTATTTGTGAAAATAAAATGTCCAAGTTTATAGAGCAGATTTAAATTGTGCTGTAACTGAGCCAGAATAGTTTCCTGTTTGAGGCCCAAACTCTCCTCCAACAGTTGGCTCAGGTCCTGTTAACCTTGGAATTATCTCCTTTCTCTGTGATGATACAAAGTCTTCTGCTGGAATAAGACAAAAGTGGTCGAACCACTCTCTTGTGAATTAATAAAAATAATAATAACCTGATCCCTTAAGGACAGCATCTTTTATAATTTCTGGTAACACAAATTATAATACGGCCTTGAAAATGACAGTTATTATTCTCCTGGACAGTTGCTACTCAAAGTTTTACTCATAAACATCCATTTTGGTTCATCCCTGGCCTGGTGCCACCAGCTGCACCTGCTGCGGACACTCAGTTTGTCACGTCCACTAAAGTTCATCCAGGTCAATATAATGGAGTTATAAAAAATCATTAAGTAGCCGTTCTGATGAGCCACTCCTCCTTTATAGTTTAAATTCCCCCAGTGGTCATTTCTATCATAGCAGCCTCTCTCTGCTCTTATCACCCCTCCTTTTTCTACTCTCTAGCTGCTACCTTCTCTGCACATTTTTTATTTTTTTTTTCTACTCTGTGACTCAAATGTTAGACTATAACTGAGTGTTGTAATAATAAGTAAGCATAAACAAATTGCAGAATAAAAGTAAATATAAGTAAATAAAATTAGAAACCACAAAGTATGATAGTTGATAAATTGCAAGGTTACTCATAACTTTCTTCATTGCTTTTTAAAATTAACCTCATCACATCACTAAATATATATAGTATTTAATTTTGCTTATGTTTAAAGATATTTTATTATAATCAGATCGAAGTTTATTACACATTGAGCCCCCGCTGGATGTGGGAAGGACTCACAACTAGCATTGGACACCTACTAAACATTTAAGAGAGAGACAGCAGAACTGGTAGAAGCTGTGAGACTCCGTACTGAAGCAGCTGTGAGGAAATGCAAAGGACTCAGGGGGAACGAGGCAGCGATGAAGCAGCAAAGAAAGCAGTTGGTTATGTGGGACCTTTAAGCAAAAAGTATACAGTCTGTGTGCAGACGAATGCAGAGAAATATGAGGGACATACAGTGAAGTTGACAGAAAGATATTACTGACTTACAGACTCATACAGAGTCTGAGAACAGAGTTTGGACTGACAAAGGTGCAAAGAAGGACAAAAAAGGACTAAGGCACTATCATGATGGACGTCTAGTGGCACTTAGCAGCCTATCAAGCATGTGTTAGCTACAGAAGCTCACAAGCTTGGACACATTTTGAAAACTACCTCATTATGTTGACAAAAGTATGTAAATATTTTGTCATACAACATTTTGGAGATTGGTTGAGAGCAAATTACATTCTGTAAAGGTATTTGGCTAAAATCATTAACTTCATCAACATGAAAAGGGCTGTGCAATAAATTGAATTATAAATTGTACTTTTCATTGTGACCCAAAATAATTGTGATTATGGTTTTTTCCATAATCGAGCAGCCCTAGTGGGATGCCTTGCCATTAGCGCTGATGGCAATGCGATCCACACCTGACAAACATCTGAATCTGTCTCCACATAAGATCTTAACTGGGAGAAGGATGGACACTCCTCTCCAAACTCAAATAAGTGTCCATAGAAATGACCAAGACCATGAAATCTCTGACTACTACAAGTCAGTTACTAACTTGAGCCTAGTTCTCTCCCAACAGGTCCTGAACCTCGAGGATTCTCCTGACACCACACTGAAAGACCCAATCAAACCTGGTACTGGGTAATGGTAAAGACTGTTAAAGACTGTTAAAGACTGTTAAAGACTGTTAAAGACTGTTAAAGACTGTTAAAGACTGTTAAAGACTGTTAAAGACTATTAAAGACTGTTAAAGACTGTTAAAGACTGTTAAAGACTGTTAAAGACTGTTAAATGGACTGAACTCAAATTTTTAGGTCCATATAAGTTACTTAACAGCTGCTCAAAGCAGTTAGAGTCGAAAAGACAGACAAAAGTCAAAAGAGCAAGTTGAGTCATTGGATCCATATCACTCACTGTGTTAGGGCCCATCCTCCTGAACGCTCATTAGAACAGATTAGAACTGATTTGGCCTGACTTACTTAACCATGACTGTTGCATTGCCAGGGTGCTCCGTTAGAGGCACCATGCTCACCCTATTTCTGTTTACTATTCTGGTTGTCCCACCTATTTTCTGGTACTTCGAATCAGGCCAACCTACCACTTCTCTTAATACTCATAACAGGACTAAAAGAGGAGCCCAAGATCAGTTCTCATTGGTTTGGAATGCTACCACCTTTCTCAGATTAAGTGAAAAAAAAAATAAAAAAAATTGGATGGTATAATTGGCTTTCTACCTGTGCTAATTTATAACTCTCAGGACAACCATGCCTAGTATGTACACCTTTTTATCCAGACTCAAGCTCCTTTTCTTATATTTCTAATCATCTTTGTTTCCCAAACTCTTACTTAGATTAGCACTATTTCTGACTCTTAAGTTAAACACGGGGAAAGTTAAATTTTTAGATTATTATTTTTGGGGTATTTGATGTTTTTCTTTTAAGGTTGGTTTAATCATATTCATGTACGAGTACTGTGGATCTATATAAGTGTCTTTGGACGGTTGCTGGGGCAGCAGAACCATGAGATTCTTTTCCCATCTGAAAGTCAGAAGGTTACAGAACGTAGAACTGCCTGATGGGTTTTTCGGTCTCATACTGAATAGATCCACATGCTTATATTATTCTTATTTTATTTTTATGTTAGCCTATTGCGGTCATGTAAGAGTAATGTAGGGCATGGAGGGTTACAATGGCTCCAGATTACAACGGATAATCTGTACATGGTTAGTTTAGATTACTCTTGGTTGTGTTTTGCTTTAGCATAATAGGTTATGGGTTTGTCTTTTGATTTTTTCTTGGGGATTTTATATTATGCTTTTTAGAGGTTTAGTTTTTCTTGTTTTTTTATTTTTTATGTTTGTTTTTAGAGGTTGTTTCACACCATGTGATATGGTGTGAAAAGGGGGAATTGTTGAATATTTCTACATATGGCTTTGCATATTACCACTAAACTATATTTTGATGTACTACTGCTAAGGTTAATAAACGCTTCAATAGTACTAAGAATGCTTTGATTCTAAAGGATGTTTTTCTCCTTTCACTCAAAAAGCTTACTCTGCGATTACGTACATTGTGCATTTGCAAAAGTGCACAATAATGAGCTGGTTACAAAGTTAGGAAACTCAAGGTTACAGGTGGGGGCTCCCTGTCGTTGCGTGGGACGTTCCTGAAGATAACGAAGATTACGCACCGCAGTAATGAGATCTCTGGCCTGGTCGAGGCACAGGAGTTTCTTGAAGAATACATTTTAATGATATGCAGAAATCGTCATACATTGTCATACATAATATAAAAACTGTGATCACTCCTTTTTGGACGGCTTGCTCACCCTCTCCCTTTCAGCGGGGCCTGCTGTTGTTACCTTACCTGTGTGATACTAAAATAAACCTTCTGACTTGATTATACTTCTGAATCATCGTCCTCTTTGATGCTTACACCCAAAATGAACAATCCTAATACTTTGTGTCGAGCATTCCAGCCTTTTTCCCAGTGTTTTCGGTGGATTTTTGTGTATCTTTACTCTGATATTGCCTCTTACCTTTTGGATTTCGGACAGATTTTTGTGTATGACCATTTTCTGGATTAAAGACCTTGACTTGGATTTTTATCTTGAGTGTTGAGCTTTTGAGTCCACACCTAGCTGTACCTAGTGATGGGCAAAACGAGGCTTCATGAAACAGCAAAACGTTTGAAACAAATGTAAGCTTCGAAACGCTTTCTACAGTGACCTCTAGAGGCAAGGTGCTATTAAAACGTTTTGTTTCCAAAAAACAAGTTCACGTTTGCGTGTGTGCAACTGATGTATTTCTGTTTCTAAAATAAAGTTCAATAAACACTGTTAAATGTTTTTTGTTCACAACTCTATAAAATATTTTTTGACAGTGGAAGGATGCATTTCTTTATAGTTTAATTTCTAATAAAATAAGTTCACGTCTATGTGTGTGCGTGTCATTGATGCATTGATCTAAAACTGTGTTTATATGGGCCGTGATGTCTGGTGCTAATTTCCACCACTTCTAAAATTCCCCAATTGAGTAGCAGCACTTCTCTAAGCATTCAGCGTGTTCTTACCATGGGTTTACCACTACCAGGACTCTAAATTAATGAGAGGACCGGCACTTATTTATGCCCACTTAAAGCACTGATCTAAAATAATAACGTCTCTGCCTTCATGTTGATTGTGTTTACGTGCTTTAAAGACTCTTACATACGTGTACATGCCATGTTTTAATTCGTGCGTAATATCTGCATATTACAATTGTACTAATTCCGTGTAATTGCCAGACTCATTGATGGATGCTCCAAAGTAGTTTCTATGTTACTGTAACAATGAGAGGAAATTATTGAATGTTAAATCTTAAATAAAAACAATGAAATATTTGTGGTTCACAGTCTCAAGATTTTTATTCAAAAATATAATTTTTTCTGCAGTGGAAGGATTCAATCTATTCCTTTTTTTGCTGATTACTTCTCCAGCTTTTGAAAAAACTCTTTCACATGGGACACTGGTTGCTGGTATACATAAGAATTCATTTGACAATATATATATAAATGTGGATATATGACAGCCCTGTCTTTACAATAGAGCAAAGGGTCATCAGTCCGAGGAAGAAAGTTATCTTGTAAGTACTTCTTTACTTCGACAGTGGCATCTGCTGTAATGCTGTGTCTGTTTGAATGTTACTGTGCTAACTCTGTGTCAGTGTACATTTACAGAACCTAACTAAGTTGTAACAAACTCCTAACAAAATACCTGACCGACTAACTAACTACTAGATCAAAGATCACTGTCAAAATCACTATCAAACTCGCTGTCAAAATCACGAATATCTCTCGCCTCTCACAAACCCACAAGGATAGACGCACTAACTTCTCTTTTAAACCTTTTGGGAGTGGGTTGAGACAGCTCGTGCTGCTCTGTGGTTCGTTGAAAACCCTGTCAATCAAACCCATGTTCGAGCCGAAGGCCCCCTAGTGAAACACTCGCGAAACTACTGCGGTTCATGAACCATCTGAGTCACATGACAAGCTTCATGAACCACCTACGTCACGTGACAAGCGCTTTGACTCGCGTTTTGAGCACTGTTTCGAAGCGCAGGCTTTGAAACTGTGCTGAAACGCCCGTTTCATTTCGCCCATCACTAGCTGTACCCCCCGCACAGTACAATCTGGCCAGAATGGACTCAGCCGACAACTCACAGCTCAGTGCTGCCCTGCGTTCTCAGGGAGTGCGTCTTTCTGAGCATGAGGATGAGCTTGCTGCCATGGGCCATGGCATTCGTGAGCTGAATGCCCGCCATGAGGGATTCCAGTCCACCATTTCCTTTCAAGTGAGTACCATCTCAGAGCAGCTTCAACAGTTAGCTTCTCGTTTAGAGCAACTTCTCAGCCCTACTGCTCCATCTGCTCCTGTTGTTACCCCTTCACCTCCAGCGCCACCTACTGTTCCAACTTCTCCTTCTCTTGTGCCAGCTGTTTCTGTGGCCCATCTCTCTCGACCGGAAAAGTTTACTGGTGACGCAGATAACTGCAGGGCTTTCCTGGACTCCATTTTGATCTACAGCCCGCTGCATTTCCTACTGAGCGATCCAAGGTGGCCTATATTATAACCTACTTGCCTGGGCTACTGCAGAATGGGCTAACAACTCAGCTATCTGCCAATCCGTTGATAATTTTTCTGCTGCCTTAAGAAAAATTTTTGATCATTCTACTCCTGATCCAGAGGCTGCCTGTGCCATTTTGAGTCTTCGGCAGGGCAGGTGCCCCGTAGCGGACTATGCCATTCAGTTCCACACCCTGGCAGCAGATTGTGGCTGGAACACCTCGTCGCTGCTCGATGCTTTTCATCATGGACTTGCGGATGCTATTAAGGACCAGTTGGTGGCACTAGACCTTCCCCAGAACCTGGACTCTTTCATTGCCCTGGCCATCAAAATAGACAATAGACCGAAAGAACGTGAAAGGGATCATTCTTTTCGGAGTGCCTCCCCAACTCTCTACCAGAGGCCTAACAACAGTCTGGGTCTTTCTAAGGGGTCTTCCCCTCAAACAGAACTAGCTGCTGCCTCACCTTTACTTTCTGCCACCCCAGAGGAGCCAATGCAGTTGGGCAGGACCAGGTTATCTGCATTGAGGAGATAACCTGTCCAGTAAAAGACCGGGCTCACCAGTGAAGAGGAGGGCGCTGGTGAGCCCAACTCTTTCTCCTAATTTTTTTCTAGACCCCTCACACCTGTGAATCTAGTCCTTCCCACTAAGTCACTTTTTTTAAGGGTTTTGGTTGACTCTGGGGCTGATGAAAATTTTATGGAATGGACTTTGGCTAAGATGCTTCAGCTAACTGTTTCTCCCTTGCTCAAGCCCCTAGAGGCCAATGACTTGGACGGTCGTCTTCTCTGCAGAGTCACTCACTGCACACAACCTGTGAAAATTATGGCCCAGGGGCACTGTGAGCAAATTAGCTTTCATCTCTATCATGCTCCTCTGCATTCTGTGATCCTGGGCCTTCCCTGGTTGAAGCAACACAACCCTCAGATTGACTGGTCTTCTGGAGAGGTTACGGAGTGGGGGGAGAGGTGCAAAGGTTCCTGTCTTCCTGAGGGGGCCAAGAGACAATCACCCTTACCTGAGACACTGCTGCCTCCTGATCTTTCTAGTGTACCTACCTGTTACCATGACCTTGGTGAGGTCTTCAGTAAGGCTCGAGCCACTTCCCTGCCTCCACATCGGGAATATGACATTGACTTGCTGCCTGGGACATCTCCAGCGAAGGGTCGCCTGTACTCCCTCTCAGCTCCAGAAAGGGAGGCTATGGAGAAATGCATCTCTTCTGCTCTGGAGGCCGGAATCATTCATCCATTTTCATCTGCAGCTGGAGATGGATTTTTCTTTTTTGATAAAAAGGACAAGACTCTTCGTCCATGTATCGACTACAGAGGGCTGAATGATATCACCATTAAAAACAGGTACCCCCTCCCACGTATTTCCTCTGCTTTTGAACTTTTACAAGGGGCTAAGGTGTTCACTAAACTTGACCTCAGGAATGCCTATCACCTAGTGCGGATAAGGGAAGGGGATGAGTGGAAGACTGCTTTTAACACTCCCAGTGGACATTATGAATATCTCGTAATACCTTTTCGTCTCACCAATGCCCCTGCAGTGTTCCAGGCCCTAGTCAATGATGTCCTCCGGGACATGCTCAAGTTTGTAAGTTGTATAATTTTATATCTTACACATTTTAATATTTTTGTACTTTGTAGTGCAGCATTCCATTGTGAGGCAGTAATTGAAACACCAATATCTTTCTCCCATTGAGTTTTAGTTAAATTATTAACATCTGCCTTACACAGCAACTTATAGATTCTTGAGACAGTGCCTCTTTTATTAGCAGCAGATATGAATTTGTCCTCAAGTTCCTTTTTGTCCCCCATGTTTGGCCCTTGAGATAATATGGATTTCATAACAGATTTCATTTGTAGATAGGATAGAAACTCAGAATCTTTCAGACAATATTGTATTTTAAGCTCCTTAAAGAGTAACTCACCCCTGACCCAGGCCTGACTCCGCCCACTGCCAGAGATTGAAAACTGCTCAAAAAGTGGGCAGAGACCTGGCAGAGACAGAGGAGGAGAACTGAGGGAGGAACGAGGCCTGGTCCTGTGACTGACAGCTGTCAGAGACCTCATGGACGTCCTCCACAGCAGGGGGCGCCAAGTCCCAGAAAGGGGAAAAAATACAGAACGTCTGGACTAATGTTTTATGTTGCTTTTATAACACAGCTGAAATATTGTGAGAAAGCCGTTGTGCGCCGCTGCAGTAACGTGTGCGTCCGATCGCGTCTTTATTACTGAAGGTATTATTTCAGCTGAGAGCTCTTTTTGATCGTATCTCCGCGGGTAAGAAATCGATTGTCATCAAACAAAAAGTGACTTAAAGCGTGGCAAGACTAAAACACATCTGTGGAGTCAAAACTCTCCCCAGTGTCACTGATTTGTAGGTATATACTGTCATTGATCAGGCTCATTATGCCTTATTGTGCGCTGACACACGGGACAGTGGAAGGCAGCCTCCTCTGTTGTTCCCGCCTTGAGAGGGGAGGGGGGCGGAGGAGACTGAACGGTAAATGTGGGGCTGAGTGGCGTGTTTAGGAAAAAGACCCACACCTGGCAACAGCAGGACTGGGACGAGTGCGCGGGGGAGAGAGACGGCGAGGGCGTGAAGAGCACGGGCCGTGGGAGGAGGTACTCAGCACAGGTGCGGTAACAAGGTCAAATACTACGTCACATTTGCATATCTGGATCTATTGAACAGAAATCCCACTGTTTGACCCTAGGAGGGCAGCACTCTGACGGTTTTCACTACAAAATGTGAATTTAGACCTTTTTTTACAAAACGGTCAAACATAAGACTATAAATAGTGAGATGTATCACTAAAGCCCTGTTTGTACAGCTGATCAGCCAAAAAAAATGGTTTAGGGGTGAGTTGCTCTTTAAATGATACAAATATTTGACCATTTAGAATCAGCTGTGATATATATTTAATATTATTTTGCTTCCAGGTCTTATTCTTTAGATATTGGTTTCCAGCACTTAATAAAGGATTAGACCATAAAGGACATAAAGGTAAAGAATTCCACTAAATTTCAAATGTTTTTGTAATATTTTTACAATATCACCAGAAAAACTAAACAGTGAGTTATTTATCTTAAAGGCATTTTTTGGGCTATACCATAGTGATGTTAAAGACAGATCTGGATTATGTTCTTTTAAAATTTCCTCCTCAAGCCATTCCCAACTCCCTACTTCTCGTACACTACTGTAAGCCCATTTCAAGGGATACCTAGAATTATATGCAATATAATAAAGATATGTGTCCGGTAGTCCAATTCCACCTTTATTCTGAGATTGTATTCATTTTTTATAGTTAATTTGTTTGTTTTTTGTTTTTTCCAAAGAAAATCAGAAAATGTATTTTCTTTAAACCAATTTGGCATTGATGAAATAATAAAGGCCAATCTTGGCAAAAAGTTCATTTTAAAAACTTCACAACGTCCCAATAGTGATAGAGGTAAGACTGTCCATCTTTTTATATCTTCCTTTAAAGTTTTTAGAAAATCTGCTGTGTTTAGTTCAACCATTGATTCCACAGGGAATCTAATTTTAACTCCTAAAAATGTCATGCCTTTATTCTTCCATTGAAAAGGAGCTGAATCAAGGTGGAATTGGAACGTGTGGTGGTTGAGGGGAATGGCTTCACTCTTACTATAGTTTACTTTATATCCAGAAATGTTCCCGAAAGTATCTACAAACACACGTGGAATAGATTTTTGTGGGTTTGTTAATGTTAATAAAATGTCGTCGGCAAATTAATTAACTTTAAAGTCATATTCACCCACATTAACCCCAGAGATTTTTTTTTTCAGTTCGTATGGCACATGCTACAGGTTCTAAGGCAAGAATAAAAATGAGAGGAGAAGCAGGGCATCCTTGACACGTAGACCGATGAAGAAAAAAGGGATCAGACATCATGCCGTTAGTTTTAACTGTGGCTACAGGTTGGTAATAAAGAGCTTTAACCAATTTTATACAAGTAGTACCAAAACAATATATAGAAGGCACATAAAACAAATATTCCCACTCTATTCTATCACAGGCTTTTCCAGCATCCAGTCTCCGCCCTGTTCATTAAATGCAGCAGCCTCTTTAAATGATTTGAGGCCACTACTTGATCAATATAAATCAATGTGGGAATCACCTTTTCCATTCTTTTTGCCAGTAATTTAGCAAATAATTTATAATCTTTATTTAAAATACTTTGGGGTCTAAAATTGCTCATTTGTTGATGGTCTTTTCCTGGTTTAAGGATAAGTGAGCCTGCCGCATATTTGAAGGCATAGATTGCTTAGTTATTATATCATTAAATAGCAGAGCAAGGAATGGTGCAAGAATATCTTGAAAACATTTAAAATACTCAATTGTGTAGCCATCATCTCCTGGTGTTTCATCATTTGAGAGGGATTTGACTGTTAACTTAATTTGCTTAGCTTGAACAGGAACCTCCAAACTATCCCTGTCATTCTCTGTTAGAGACGGTAGTGATATATTTTTAAAAAACCCATCCATGTCTTTTCCACTTACATAACACTCTGATTTCACTATAAAATTTTGCGCCATATGTCAGCTATTGCGAAGGAGTCTCTCATTGCATTAGACAATGCTCTATCAGATGGGAGAGGGCTACTGGACCTGTCCACTAGGGCATCACTGACAAGAGCATAGCAATATCACAAGAAAAAGATTTCAAATGGTTGATTATTTTATACCTTTTTATTTTATTAGAAATCCCTTTTATATTCCAGGTAATCAAATTAATGTTTGTATTCATTAATCAACAAAATTAATTTACTTTGAGACTCTGTGGTGTCACTAAAGGGAAAGGGGAGGGTAAAAAATGAAAACATCACAAAGACATTACAAGACATGTAAAAAATGCCAAAAGGCAATAGAAAAACAAAAAAGTGGACAAAAACCCGCTATCCATTTTCCTCATATATACCTCAATATACCTCATATATTGAATGGTAGTCAAGGTGGTAGGTGCTTATAGCCAAGGTGGCCACCTTAACTATCAAGTGCTGGGGGAAACACTGACAGTGTAGTGTACTGATATATACTAGGTTGGTATGATAAAAAAAACAACAAAACAAAACACTTATTTCATTAAGAAATAAAAACAGCACCAAAATAGTACAGTACCACATATTATTTTAGCATAAAATATCCAAAACAGCTCATAAAACGCACCTTTAACACAGCAGCAAGAGGCTTGGCATTAGTGGACACATCAGCACAGCTCCCTGAGCAAAGGTACACACCGTCAATACTGGCGTTAATAATTATGTTATTAACGAGTCGCAACAAAAGGTTAAAAGGCACTCATCCTAAAAACTTTTGTTTTTAAAAACCAAGTCCTTATGATGACGGCCTTTTAACCTTTTGTTGCGATGCCATTCCCCTGGATGAGTGAGAGTCTTCACAGACACGTTATTAACGAGCCTATAATAAACATGTGCTTTATAACAACAGTTATTATGTTACTGACTTTGTATTTGAGCACTTTTCTGGTGACTAGCATCACTTTTACAGCTGCTAGCTTAACTCATAAGGAGAGCAGTGAGAAACAGCACTCACCAGCTCAGACTGCTCATCTGCACTGAAGCAGAGGCATGGATGGATTAGAGAACATGTCTAATAATACATCCATGAGCAGAGGCAGCACAGGCTGTGTCACACTAATTACTGCCCCTGTGCAACAGGTAACAATATGGAACCATTGTACTTACTAATAACACAATCTGTATACCAACATAAACGTAAAACCACACGTTGGCTCTAAGTTAATAAAACAGCAAAAATAAAAGAATTTGCACTGTAAAGTTTGAAGAATGTTCATCCAAAAAATCTACTCGCTACACCATTACCACTACACTTCGTCATTACCAACACATGACATATTTCTTACTTTTTTCCAACAAAATAAGTCCAAATTATACATTTTCATATGTGTTTGTTTTTTATTAAAGCCTTTCTTAATCATCTACTTAAAAAAACTGACTTACTGGCAGTGATAAGAGTAATTCTATATTCCCTGACATAAATTAATACTTTAAATAAAAAATGGCACACTTCTCAAGATTTAAAACCTTGTTTAAAACAAAATCTAAATCTAAAATCTTTGACTGTCTGCGATCGCCCCCTGCTGGTTATTTACCATAACACCCAGGTGACATAGAAAACAGTTGAATGCAGTTAGATAACAAAGCTTGGAAGGAACAGATCATGGATCTGTTTGTGTTTGAAACGGGAATATAAATGAGCCTCACTCATGTTGACAGAGAAAACTGTTGGAAGAATAAATGCTGTGACGAGAAGCCTAGTGTTAGCCTAAAAACTATAACATTAGTTAGCTGTATTACAAACAGAGCAGCCATTAGTTCAGTTTTATTTTTACTTAAACCTTAAAGTTTCACAGGACGAGCTTGCCATCTGCCATTCTGCTAATGTCCACTACTGCCATGACACAAACACAATACAGATGTTATGTGTAGGTTATTTATCTGAACAAAAATAAATTAATACATATGCATCTTCTATTTTATTAAATGACCAATAAAATATTGGGGAATAACACACTAATAATAAAGGCTACACCCAGAGCCAGCCCTAAGATTTTAGATTTAAGGGGTCCTCCCTCCTTTTCTTTTTTTTTTCTGTAAAGCACTTTAAATTGCTGTATACAAATAAACTTGCCTTGCCTCCAGGAAAAATTGAACAAAAAATATATGAAATTTTCTGTATTCTGCTGCATTTGAGATTGTATAATTATATATTCAGCTCCTACATTTTAGAAAAAATATGGACACAATTTATGGTTTTACTTCTCTCCAAGATTCAAGAGAAACTGTTTATTAAAATAACTCTTACATTTTAATCATGCTGCTTCTCTACAGACTGCAGCGTCAGTATTTGGACATTATCTTTCTTTGTGTAACTGTCTGACCAAGTTTCTCTTGTAGTTGTTCCCAATCCCTGGTGGAGCCCCAGTCCCTGCACTGAAAAATATAGCTATTAAGAATTTCTTAGAAAAATCCTCATAACAATTCACAGTTAACCTTTTCTATTTAAATGTTGGTAGCGTAACTTAAGTAAAAGCCTCTTGTGTCTATCATGTAAGAATAACCCAAATATATCAAGTAACATATGTACTATACAAAAAAGTAAGTTCATATTAAATCCAAAACTCAAGTAAGGTCTATTTGATATTTTCATGGAGATGAATAATATGACATAGAAATACTGTTTAGTTCATATGTGTGTGTATCATATAAACGTTATAATAATCTAATAATGATCTCATTATTACTCAGTATAACTGATAAAACTTATTAAACTTATAGTTTGCGAAAACAATACAAGTCACTGAAAATATAGTACCATATAAATAAGACTTGCATGCAGCTATGAAGTGTAGGAGGACAGGCACATCCACATCTGGTCACATCTGGACACATTCACTGGATCCAAGAGGAGCATGACCCACCAGGACTTGGACTGACTGAGACACATGACTGCTGCTGTCTGCCTGCACACATGAAACAATAATACACAATATTACATCTTTAGATAAACATAAAAACACAGCTTCACTGTAAGCACTGTCGCAGTCAGACACAGCAGTCTTCATGTTTTTCCTGGCAGTCTTCCTCTTCTTCCTCTTTGTTTTTGTCCAGAGTACTGCAGTAGGTTCACACCTGACTTCAATTATTTGGTTAATATTCACTTAGTATTTAATATAAATAACAACTAAAATATGCTCTTGTGTACAGTTTTATACTTAGCTAGCAGATGGAGGTCAGACCTCCTGATGCTGTTGGACCTACACTGTTCCTGAAAGACACAAGTGCCACACACTTTCACATTAGTAAAGAAATATAGGCCTGCAGTTTAAATCAGATGTGCTAAGCTCTCAGATGATGAGCCTCATGTGTTTGTGTTTGAGTAAAGCTAATGTTCCTCTGGCTCTGAGCCCAGATGTTCCAGCTGCTGCTGTCTCACTGTAGACTCTTTAACTTTGACCATTCAAACTAAGTTTAGACACTTGGTTATAGCTGCAGTATTTCTTTTTGACTAAAACAGTGATCATATTAGAGCGTAGCTTCCCGTCGATAGATCGCTATATTTCCGTGTCTAATATTAATGATAATATTGTGAGATATTTTTCTCCATGTTTAACAGTCAGTATGTCTGCGGTTACTGGGCCTAGTGACCTGAAATAACAACTTGGAAAAAGTTTAAAGTCTCATCTGTCCGCTCATATTCACTGTATGTCTCACAGAGAAAGAAGTTTTCCACCAGATTAAAGAAAGCTGACGTATTGGTCAGCTAGCACTGTACATTGTTAAATCTGTTTATGTTAACCTTTTCCACAAAGCACTTTAAAAGCTAACGCAGAGCAGTCCAAGTGAAAACTAGAGACTAACCTGAGTGTTGTTGCTGCAGATGTTTGAGAGTCCTCCATGTCCTGAGTCTGCAGCTCAGATCCTGGACACTTACTGCGCATGTGTGGATTCAGATGTTTTAATGTACTTTTTGGAGTAAATGTTACTGTTGTTTTTACTGTTGTTTGCATGAACAAAAATCATATAGGAGTTAAATGCAATTTAATAATAAATGTTTCAAGACTAATTACATTTTGATATGTTACCTGATTAAATCATTTATAGCCTCTATTTTTAAATTAAAAGGTTTGTATACATTTTAACTTTATATTAGCATGTACAAATGATGTCATTTTACAAAATAACTGTTACTACCCCCAAAAGTCAGTTTTCTCAGTGTGTGTGTGTTTGCTCCGCTCCTGAAACTCAGTCTCGGAGTCTCATCACACTGGGCTGCAGTATTTTTATCTGGAGGTCTGAACATAAGCTTGATGCAGTTTTAATAACATTACCTCTAGATTAACGACACAAATATGTTACGCAACTCCAGGCGCGTAATTTCCGGGGGGGTTAGGGGGGTTATGACCCCCCCAAAAAAATCAGGTCGAGCCAATATAACCTCCCCAATAATCACAACATTGTGATGAATACAACTAGGAATTATCTTGCATGAATAACTCGTTGATTTTCTGTATTTATTTCGTTTGCCAGCTAAATAGTAATTAGTTTATTCAACCCCCCTCCCCGTCCAGAATACTTGGTATGGCCCAGTCCACTGTCTCTCCTGAGGTTGGCTGTTTGCTGTGTGTCGCTCAGTCACTGGTGTTGTAGCGGTGATAGTTAGCTGTCTCTAACCTGTGCTCTTATGAAAAGAGCACCAAAGAGCCAGTCAGCATTTTTACAGTGTTGGTCAACGCCAACCCTAATGAAAAAGAAAAAAAAAGTACTGCCCAAAAGGAGGTAAACAGTCGTATTGTCAAGTTAGCTGATGATTTGACTAAATATCCAGTGTGAGGTAAAGCTAAGGAGGCTGCCACGGAATCTGTGCTGTGTGCAGCACTAATGTCAATTTACCACTGAATGCTAATTTAAGTAAGTGATGGCATTATTTACTAATCAGCCTTGCTGTTGTGCTAGCACTGACACTGACACTAGCCTAGCACATAGCTGAAGCTAAGTAAATCACAGTAAAAGTATCATAATGCATTTCTAATACAGAAACTCCAAATTAGCATACTCCTTTTACAAAAGTGCATGATTCAATGTGTAAAAAAAAAACTGCTGTTATTAGGTAGACCAGTCGCCAAGGCAACAGAATATATATGCTTTAAGCCCAGGCTCTCGTCTGATTGGCTGATAAATGTGACATGCCTTAATGACACCCCAGCATTCTAAATGTCACTTATTTGAGCCCTGGTGTGTTTTAAGTCAGATCAACAGATGCACCGATGGAGGCAGGCGGACTGGGACAGCTCTCCAGCCTGAGACTCTTTTTCGGTAGGGATGCACCAATACCACTTTTTTTCAAACCGATACGAGTACGAGTACTTCCATTTGAGTACTCGCCGATACCGAGTACCGATACGAGTACTTATATAGGGGTAACTTTATAGTTTATACAATCACACTACTATATCTCATTCATCCCATACCGTGTCGTCTTTTTGCCGTCTATCCCCGCTCTGCGATGCTAAGTTATTTTTACAACAGAGTGGTTTGAACACAGCTAACCATGGCTAAAATTTGCTCAACATGGACATGTTATACCTCATTTTAAAGCTTAGATTCTCCTCTATCCAGTCGCTAAAATCATTTTAAAGACAGATTGAGCATCTGCGCATAAACAGCGGAGATTCGCAAGACATACAGCAGCTAACACAGCAGCTAACACAATTAGCAACGGTACTTATGTTTTATCAGACAACAACTGCTTCACACTCCGCGCTTATATCATTTTCGGGACAACTAGGACAACAAAAGGACAACTGCTTAAGTTTCAGGACTCACATATGATTTGGGATGTCTAGTTGAGCAGAATGTAGAGTCAGCTTTGCTTTTATCTCCATACAGTTCACTTTGAAATCCTTCCACTAGGTTCTCACTGCTCAGCTGAGAGGGGGAATGTCACGTGACAGCGCTGTGAAGTGGTATCCGTTGTCGGTATCGGCCCACTTTTATGAATATGAGTACGATTACTTGGACATGGTATCGGTACCGATACCTGATACTGGTATCGATATCGGTGCATCCCTATTTTTCGGTAATTTATATGTCTTATATAGCATTCTTACTCACTACTGGGTTGTATCAAAACAATATGGACGCTCATTACTGTGAAAAAGTTGACTTGTCTCTTATGGCTACATAACTTTCATCATCAGTAATGAGCATTTCTTTTTACTTTCTTTTTCTCAGTATTCTCTTAAACTTACTTTGCATCTCCACATTCTCAGGCTCCTGCTGGATACCAGTCACAGATGAGGTCTAGTCCTCCTGAAGCCCCCCTCTAACTCCTCGGTCTTAGAGGTGCTCAGCAGTGGACAGTTTGACCTTCGCTCCAACACCAAGTCTTGTACCACACTCCAGTTGCCTACCCTTTTGTGCACATCCAGCACTTCCTTTAACCACAGTGTCCTGCAAGATCTACTGTGTGTGACAAGGGTCAACAAGGTGCTAGAAGTCAGAAGGGGAGAAGATAGACAGGACAGAGGAAAAGAGTCCCACGAGGTGCACAGGAACTTTGACCACTGTCCTGAAGAAGGATGTCTTCAGCCTGGTATGCTGTGGTTTTCCTGCGGTGCAATCTGTAATCCGGGTTCATCCAAAGTAAGTCCACCCTTTTCTCTGTTTACCCCCAGGACCTGACTTAGTCCTGGTTTAAACTCGGCTTAGTCCTGGTTTGACCTGGTTTAAACTTAGTTTATCTCTGATTTAGATCTGGTTTGTTGCTGGTTAATCCCGGCTTAGTCCTGATTTATTTTTAGTCTTGTTCTGGTTTTAGGCGTGGTTTATCCTTGGTTTAGACCTAATTTCGTTGTGGCTTAGACTTGGTGTGTTACTGGTTTTGTCCTGGTTTATTTCTGGTTTAGCTCTGTTTTTTCCTGGTTTAGTCTTGGTTTAGACCTGGTTTTGTACTGGTTTATTCCCTGTTCTTTACTGTTGCATCCCTTGCTATAGTCCTGGGTTAGTCCTGATTTAGGTTTATTTTGGCCTTTGAAAGCAATATATTTAAATTTATAGTATTTATTTATACTATAAATGCTCATATAACTCCAAGTACCTCCTGCAATGTGCTCGCGTACCCCTAGGGTCTCCGTACCCCTGGTTGGGAAACACTGGGCTAAGTCACCTGACAAATGGTGTCTTTAGTTAGACCATAAATAAGACAAGTCAATTAGCCAGGCGCGTAATTTCTGGGAGGGTTAGGGGGGTTATGATCCCCCCCAAAAAAATCAGGTCGAGCCAATACAACCTCCCCAATAATCACAACATTGTGATGAATACAACTAGGAATTATCTTGCATGAATAACTCGTTGATTTTCTGTATTCTGGTTTAGGCCTAGTTTAAACCAAGATTAGTTTTGGTTTAGGCCTAGTTTAGAACAAGATTAGTTCTGGTTTAGGCCTAGTTTAAAACAAGATTAGTTCTGGTTGAGGCCTAGTTTAGACCAAGATTAGTTCTGGTTTAGGCCTAGTTTAGACCAAGATTAGTTCTGGTTTAGGCTTAGTTTAGACCAAGATTAGTTCTGGTTTAGGCATAGTTTAGACCAAGATTAGTTCTGGTTTAGGCTTAGTTTAGACCAAGATTAGTTCTGGTTTAGGCCTAGTTTATACCAAGATTAGTTCTGGTTTAGGTCTAGTTTAGACCAAGATTAGTTCTGGGTTAGGCCTAGTTTACACCAAGATTTGTTCTGGTTTAGGCCTAGTTTAGACCAAGAATAGTTCTGGTTTAGGCCTAGTTTAGACCAAGATTAGTTCTGGTTTAGGCTTAGTTTAGACCAAGATTAGTTCTGGTTTAGGCCTAGTTTATACCAAGATTAGTTCTGGTTTAGGCCTAGTTTAGACCAAGATTAGTTTTGGTTTAGGCGTAGATGAGACCAAGATTAGTTCTGATTTAGGCCTAGTTTAGACAAAGATTAGTTCTGGTTTAGGCCTAGTTTAGACCAAGATTTGTTCTGGTTTAGGCCTAGTTTAGACCAAGATTTGTTCTGGTTTAGGCCTAGTTTAGACCAAGATTAGTTCTGGTTTAGGCGTAGATGAGACCAAGATTAGTTCTGGTTTAGGCCTAGTTTAGACTAAGATTAAATCTGGTTTAGGCCTAGTTTAGACCAAGATTAATTCTGGTTTAGGCCTAGTTTAGACAAAGATTAGTTCTGGTTTAGGCGTAGATGAGACCAAGATTAGTTCTGGTTTAGGCCTGGTTTAGACAAAGATTAGTTCCGGTTTAAGCCTAGTTTAGACCAAGATTAGTTCTGATTTAGGCCTAGTTGAGACCAAGATTTGTTCCGGTTTGGGCCTAGTTTAGACCAAGATTAGTTCTGGTTTAGGCGTAGATGAGACCAAGATTAGTTCTGGTTTAGGCCTAGTTTAGACCAAGATTAGTTCTGGTTTAGGTCTAGTTTAGACCAAGATTAGTTCTGGTTTAGGCCTAGTTTGGACCAAGATTAGTTCTGGTTTAGGCTTAGTTTAGACCAAGATTAGTTCTGGTTTAGGCCTAGTTTATACCAAGATTAGTTCTGGTTTAGGCCTAGTTTTGACCAAGATTAGTTCTGGTTTAGGCCTAGTTTAGACCAAGATTAGTTCTGGTTTTGGCCTAGTTTAGACCAAGATTAGTTCTGGTTTAGGCCTAGTTTAGACTAAGATTAATTCTGGTTTAGGCCTAGTTTAGACCAAGATTAGTTCTGGTTTAGGCCTAGTTTAGACCAAGATTAGTTCTGGTTTAGGCCTAGTTTAGACCAAGATTAGTTCTGGTTTAGGCCTAGTTTAGACAAAGATTAGTTCTGGTTTAGGCTTAGTTTAGACTAAGATTAATTCTGGTTTAGGCCTAGTTTAGACCAAGATTAGTTCTGGTTTAGGCCTAGTTTAGACCAAGATTAGTTCTGGTTTAGGCCTAGTTTAGACCAAGATTAGTTCTGGTTTAGGCGTAGATGAGACCAAGATTAGTTCTGGTTTAGGCCTAGTTTAGACCAAGATTAGTTCTGGTTTAGGCCTAGTTTAGACCAAGATTAGTTCTGGTTTAGGCGTAGATGAGACCAAGATTAGTTCTGGTTTAGGCCTAGTTTAGACCAAGATTAGTTCTGGTTTTGGCCTAGTTTAGACCAAGATTAGTTCTGGTTTAGGCCTAGTTTAGACTAAGAATAATTCTGGTTTAGGCCTAGTTTAGACCAAGATTAGTTCTGGTTTAGGCCTAGTTTAGACCAAGATTAGTTCTGGTTTAGGCCTAGTTTAGACCAAGATTAGTTCTGATTTAGGCCTAGTTTAGACCAAGATTTGTTCTGGTTTAGGCCTAGTTTAGACCAAGATTAGTTCTGGTTTAGGCCTAGTTTAGACCAAGATTAGTTCTGGTTTAGGCGTAGATGAGACCAAGATTAGTTCTGGTTTAGGCCTAGTTTAGACAAAGATTAGTTCTGGTTTAGGTCTAGTTTAGACCAAGATTAGTTCTGATTTAGGCCTAGTTTAGACCAAGATTTGTTCTGGTTTAGGCCTAGTTTAGACCAAGATTAGTTCTGGTTTAGGCGTAGATGAGACCAAGATTAGTCTTGGTTTAGGCCTAGTTTATACTAAAATCATTTCTGGTTTAGGCCTTGTTTAGACCAAGATTAATTCTGGTTTAGGCCTAGTTTAGACCAAGATTAGTTCCGGTTTAAGCCTAGTTTAGACCAAGATTAATTCTGGTTTAGGCCTAGTTTAGACAAAGATTAGTTCCGTTTTTTTATCTGGAGGTCTGAACATAAGCTTGATGCAGTTTTAATAACATTACGTCTAGATTAACGACACAAATATGTTACGCAACTCCAGGCGCGTAATTTCCGGGGGGGGGGGGGTTAGGGGGGTTATGACCCCCCCAAAAAAAAATCAGGTCGAGCCAATATAACCTCCCCAATAATCACAACATTGTGATGAATACAACTAGGAATTATCTTGCATGAATAACTCTTTAATTTTCTGTATTTATTTCATTTGCCAGCAAAATAGTAATTAGTTTATTCAACCCCCCTCCCCGTCCAGAATACTTGGTATGGCCCAGTCCACTGTCTCTCCTGAGCGTTGGCTGTTTGCTGTGTGTCGCTCAGTCACTGGTGTTGTAGCGGTGATAGTTAGCTGTCTCTAACCTGTGCTCTTATGAAAAGAGCACCAAAGAGCCAGTCAGCATTTTTACAGTGTTGGTCAACGCCAACCCTAATGAAAAAGAAAAAAAAAGTACTGCCCAAAAGGAGGTAAACAGTCGTATTGTCAAGTTAGCTGATGATTTGACTAAATATCCAGTGTGAGGTAAAGCTAAGGAGGCTGCCACGGAATCTGTGCTGTGTGCAGCACTAATGTCAATTTACCACTGAATGCTAATTTAAGTAAGTGATGGCATTATTTACTTATCAGCCTTGCTGTTGTGCTAACACTGACACTGACACTAGCCTAGCACATAGCTGAAGCTAAGTAAATCACAGTAAAAGTATCATAATGCATTTCTAATACAGAATCAGTCAAATACTCTTACTCTCAAAAATAATATTACTTCAGGAAAAAAACACTCCCAAAAATATTACTTTGTTCAAATTACTATTACTCCCAAAAATATTATTTCTCCAGTCAAAAAACTCTTACTCCCAAAAATAATACAACAGTCAAAAAACGCTACTCCAAAAATATTATTACATCAGTCAAAATACTCTTACTCTCAAAAATAATATTACTTCAGGAAAAAAAAAACTCCCAAAAATATTACTTTGTTAAAATTACTATTACTCCCAAAAATTATATTTCTCCAGTCAAAAAACTCTTACTCCCAAAAATATTACAACAGTCAAAAAAACTCTACTCCAAAAATATTATTACTCCAGTCAAAATACTCTTACTCTCAAAAATAATATTACTTCAGGCAAAAAACACTCCCAGAAATATTACTTTGTTCAAAATACTATTACTCCCAAAAATTATATTTCTCCAGTCAAAAAACTCGTACTCCCAAAAATATTACAACAGTCAAACAACCCTACTCCAAAAATATTATTACATCAATCTAAATACTCTTACTCTCAAAAATAATATTACTTCAGGAAAAAAACACTCAAAAATATTACTTTGTTAAAATTACTATTGCTACAAAAAATTATACTTCTCCAGTCAAAAAACTCTTACTCCCAAAAATATTACAACAGCCAAAAAAACCCTACTCCAAAAATATTATTACTCCAGTCAAAATACTCTTACTCTCAAAAATAATATTACTTCAGGCAAAAAACACTCCCAAAAATATTACTTTGTTCAAATTACTATTACTCCCAAAAATTTTATTTCTCCAGTCAAAAAACTCTTACTCCCAAAAATAATACAACAGCCAAAAAACCCTACTCCAAAAATATTATTACTCCAGTCAAAATACTCTTACTCTCAAAAATAATATTACTTCAGGCAAAAAACACTCCCAAAAATACTACTTTGTTCAAATTTCTATTACTCCAAAAATTATATTTCTCCAGTCAAAAAACTCTTACTCCCAAAAATATTACAACAGTCAAAAAACCCCTACTCCAAAAATATTATTACTCCAGTCAAAAAACTCTTACTCTCAAAAATAATATTACTTCAGGCAAAAAACACTCCCAAAGATATTACTTTGTTCAAATTACTATTACTCCCAAAAATTATATTTCTCCAGTCAAAAAACTCTTACTCCCAAAAATATTACAACAGTGAAAAAAAACCTACTCCAAAAATAATATTACATCAATAAAAATACTCTTACTCTCAAAAATAATATTCAGGAAAAAAACACTCCCAAAAATATTACTTTGTTAAAATTACTATTACTCCCAAAAGTTATATTTCTTCAGTCAAAAAACTCTTACTCCCAAAAATATTACAACAGTCAAAAAACCCTACTCCAAAAATATTATTACATCAAACAAAATACTCTTACTCTCAAAAATAATATTACTCCAGTCAAAATTCATTTAGTCCCAAAAATACCTGTCTTCCTCTGTCCTCTCCTCTCACCTGTCTTCCTCTGTCCTCTCCTCTCACCTGACTTCCTCTGTCCTCTCCTCTCACCTTACAACAGTCAAAAAAAACCTACTCCAAAAATATTATTACATCAGTCAAAATACTCTTACTCTCAAAAATAATATTACTTCAGGAAAAATACACTCCCAAAAATATTACTTTGTTAAAATTACTATTACTCCCAAAAATTATATTTCTCCAGTCAAAAAACTCTTACTCCCAAAAATAATATTACTTCAGGCAAAAAACACTCCCAAAAATATTACTTTGTTCAAATTTCTTTTACTCCCAAAAATTATATTTCTCCAGTCAAAAACTCTTACTCCCAAAAATATTACAACAGTCAAAAAAACCCTACTCCAAAAATATTATTACATCAATCAAAATACTCTTACTCTCAAAAATAATATTACTTCAGGAAAAAAACACTCAAAAATATTACTTTGTTAAAATTACTATTACTCCCAAAAATTATATTTCTCCAGTCAAAAAACTCTTACTCCCAAAAATATTACAACAGTCAAAAAACCCCTACTCCAAAAATATTATTACTCCAGTCAAAAAACTCTTACTCTCAAAAATAATATTACTTCAGGCAAAAAACACTCCCAAAGATATTACTTTGTTCAAATTACTATTACTCCCAAAAATTATATCCCTCCAGTCAAAAAACTCTTACTCCCAAAAATAATTTTACTTCAGGCAAAAAACACTCCCAAAAATATTACTTTGTTCAAATTTCTATTACTCCCAAAAATTATATTTCTCCAGTCAAAAAACTCTTACTCCCAAAAATATTACAACAGTCAAAAAAAACCTACTCCAAAAATATTATTACATCAGTCAAAATACTCTTACTCTCAAAAATAATATTACTTCAGGAAAAAAACACTCCCAAAAATATTACTTTGTTCAAATTACTATTACTCCCAAAAATATTATTTCTCCAGTCAAAAAACTCTTACTCCCAAAAATAATACAACAGTCAAAAAACGCTACTCCAAAAATATTATTACATCAGTCAAAATACTCTTACTCTCAAAAATAATATTACTTCAGGAAAAAAACACTCCCAAAAATATTACAACAGTCAAAAATACCCTACTCCAAAAATATTATTACATCAATCACATACTCTCAAAAACAATATTACTTCAGAAAAAAACACTCCCAAAAATATTACTTTGTTCAAATTACTATTACTCCCAAAAATTATATCCCTCCAGTCAAAAAACTCTTACTCCCAAAAATAATATTACTTCAGGCAAAAAACACTCCCAAAAATATTACTTTGTTCAAATTTCTTTACTCCCAAAAATTATATTTCTCCAGTCAAAAACTCTTACTCCCAAAAATATTACAACAGTCAAAAAAACCCTACTCCAAAAATATTATTACATCAAGTCAAAATAATCTTACTCTCAAAAATAATATTACTTCAGGAAAAAAACACTCCCAAAAATATTACTTTGTTAAAATTACTATTACTCCCAAAAATTATATTTCTCCAGTCAAAAAACTCTTACTCCCAAAAAGATTACAACAGTCAAAAAAACCCTACTCCAAAAATATTATTACTCCAGTCAAAATACTCTTACTCTCAAAAATAATATTACTTCAGGCAAAAAACACTCCCAAAAATATTACTTTGTTCAAAATACCTATACTCCAAAAATATTATTATCATCCATACTCAGTCAAAAATAATATACTTACTCCCAAAAATATTACAATTGTTCAAAATACTATTACTCCAAAAATTATATACCTCCAGTCAAAAATACTCTTACTCCAAAAATAATTTACTTCAGGCAAAAAACACTCCCAAAAATATTACTTTGTTCAAATTTCTATTACTCCCAAAAATTATATTTCTCCAGTCAAAAAACTCTTACTCCCAAAAATATTACAACAGTCAAAAAAACCTACTCCAAAAATATTATTACATCAGTCAAAATACTCTTACTCTCAAAAATAATATTACTTCAGGAAAAAAACACTCCCAAAAATATTACTTTGTTCAAATTACTATTACTCCCAAAAATATTATTTCTCCAGTCAAAAAACTCTTACTCCCAAAAATAATACAACAGTCAAAAAACGCTACTCCAAAAATATTATTACATCAGTCAAAATACTCTTACTCTCAAAAATAATATTACTTCAGGAAAAAAACACTCCCAAAAATATTACTTTGTTAAAATTACTATTACTCCCAAAAATTATATTTCTCCAGTCAAAAAACTCTTACTCCCAAAAATATTACAACAGTCAAAAAAACTCTACTCCAAAAATATTATTACTCCAGTCAAAATACTCTTACTCTCAAAAATAATATTACTTCAGGCAAAAAACACTCCCAGAAATATTACTTTGTTCAAAATACTATTACTCCCAAAAATTATATTTCTCCAGTCAAAAAACTCGTACTCCCAAAAATATTACAACAGTCAAACAACCCTACTCCAAAAATATTATTACATCAATCTAAATACTCTTACTCTCAAAAATAATATTACTTCAGGAAAAAAACACTCAAAAATATTACTTTGTTAAAATTACTATTGCTACAAAAAATTATACTTCTCCAGTCAAAAAACTCTTACTCCCAAAAATATTACAACAGCCAAAAAAACCCTACTCCAAAAATATTATTACTCCAGTCAAAATACTCTTACTCTCAAAAATAATATTACTTCAGGCAAAAAACACTCCCAAAAATATTACTTTGTTCAAATTACTATTACTCCCAAAAATTTTATTTCTCCAGTCAAAAAACTCTTACTCCCAAAAATAATACAACAGCCAAAAAACCCTACTCCAAAAATATTATTACTCCAGTCAAAATACTCTTACTCTCAAAAATAATATTACTTCAGGCAAAAAACACTCCCAAAAATACTACTTTGTTCAAATTTACTATTACTCCAAAAATTATATTTCTCCAGTCAAAAAACTCTTACTCCCAAAAATATTACAACAGTCAAAAAACCCCTACTCCAAAAATATTATTACTCCAGTCAAAAACTCTTACTCTCAAAAATAATATTACTTCAGGCAAAAAACACTCCCAAAGATATTACTTTGTTCAAATTACTATTACTCCCAAAAATTATATTTCTCCAGTCAAAAAACTCTTACTCCCAAAAATATTACAACAGTGAAAAAAAACCTACTCCAAAAATAATATTACATCAATAAAAATACTCTTACTCTCAAAAATAATATTCAGGAAAAAAACACTCCCAAAAATATTACTTTGTTAAAATTACTATTACTCCCAAAAGTTATATTTCTTCAGTCAAAAAACTCTTACTCCCAAAAATATTACAACAGTCAAAAAACCCTACTCCAAAAATATTATTACATCAAACAAAATACTCTTACTCTCAAAAATAATATTACTCCAGTCAAAATTCATTTAGTCCCAAAAATACCTGTCTTCCTCTGTCCTCTTCTCTCACCTGTCTTCCTCTGTCCTCTCCTCTCACCTGACTTCCTCTGTCCTCTCCTCTCACCTTACAACAGTCAAAAAAAACCTACTCCAAAAATATTATTACATCAGTCAAAATACTCTTACTCTCAAAAATAATATTACTTCAGGAAAAAAACACTCCCAAAAATATTACTTTGTTCAAATTACTATTACTCCCAAAAATATTATTTCTCCAGTCAAAAAACTCTTACTGCCAAAAATAATACAACAGTCAAAAAACGCTACTCCAAAAATATTATTACATCAGTCAAAATACTCTTACTCTCAAAAATAATATTACTTCAGGAAAAAAAAAACTCCCAAAAATATTACTTTGTTAAAATTACTATTACTCCCAAAAATTATATTTCTCCAGTCAAAAAACTCTTACTCCCAAAAATATTACAACAGTCAAAAAAACTCTACTCCAAAAATATTATTACTCCAGTCAAAATACTCTTACTCTCAAAAATAATATTACTTCAGGCAAAAAACACTCCCAGAAATATTACTTTGTTCAAAATACTATTACTCCCAAAAATTATATTTCTCCAGTCAAAAAACTCGTACTCCCAAAAATATTACAACAGTCAAACAACCCTACTCCAAAAATATTATTACATCAATCTAAATACTCTTACTCTCAAAAATAATATTACTTCAGGAAAAAAACACTCAAAAATATTACTTTGTTAAAATTACTATTGCTACAAAAAATTATACTTCTCCAGTCAAAAAACTCTTACTCCCAAAAATATTACAACAGCCAAAAAAACCCTACTCCAAAAATATTATTACTCCAGTCAAAATACTCTTACTCTCAAAAATAATATTACTTCAGGCAAAAAACACTCCCAAAAATATTACTTTGTTCAAATTACTATTACTCCCAAAAATTTTATTTCTCCAGTCAAAAAACTCTTACTCCCAAAAATAATACAACAGCCAAAAAACCCTACTCCAAAAATATTATTACTCCAGTCAAAATACTCTTACTCTCAAAAATAATATTACTTCAGGCAAAAAACACTCCCAAAAATACTACTTTGTTCAAATTTCTATTACTCCAAAAATTATATTTCTCCAGTCAAAAAACTCTTACTCCCAAAAATATTACAACAGTCAAAAAACCCCTACTCCAAAAATATTATTACTCCAGTCAAAAAACTCTTACTCTCAAAAATAATATTACTTCAGGCAAAAAACACTCCCAAAGATATTACTTTGTTCAAATTACTATTACTCCCAAAAATTATATTTCTCCAGTCAAAAAACTCTTACTCCCAAAAATATTACAACAGTGAAAAAAAACCTACTCCAAAAATAATATTACATCAATAAAAATACTCTTACTCTCAAAAATAATATTCAGGAAAAAAACACTCCCAAAAATATTACTTTGTTAAAATTACTATTACTCCCAAAAGTTATATTTCTTCAGTCAAAAAACTCTTACTCCCAAAAATATTACAACAGTCAAAAAACCCTACTCCAAAAATATTATTACATCAAACAAAATACTCTTACTCTCAAAAATAATATTACTCCAGTCAAAATTCATTTAGTCCCAAAAATACCTGTCTTCCTCTGTCCTCTCCTCTCACCTGTCTTCCTCTGTCCTCTCCTCTCACCTGACTTCCTCTGTCCTCTCCTCTCACCTTACAACAGTCAAAAAAAACCTACTCCAAAAATATTATTACATCAGTCAAAATACTCTTACTCTCAAAAATAATATTACTTCAGGAAAAATACACTCCCAAAAATATTACTTTGTTAAAATTACTATTACTCCCAAAAATTATATTTCTCCAGTCAAAAAACTCTTACTCCCAAAAATAATATTACTTCAGGCAAAAAACACTCCCAAAAATATTACTTTGTTCAAATTTCTTTTACTCCCAAAAATTATATTTCTCCAGTCAAAAACTCTTACTCCCAAAAATATTACAACAGTCAAAAAAACCCTACTCCAAAAATATTATTACATCAATCAAAATACTCTTACTCTCAAAAATAATATTACTTCAGGAAAAAAACACTCAAAAATATTACTTTGTTAAAATTACTATTACTCCCAAAAATTATATTTCTCCAGTCAAAAAACTCTTACTCCCAAAAATATTACAACAGTCAAAAAACCCCTACTCCAAAAATATTATTACTCCAGTCAAAAAACTCTTACTCTCAAAAATAATATTACTTCAGGCAAAAAACACTCCCAAAGATATTACTTTGTTCAAATTACTATTACTCCCAAAAATTATATTTCTCCAGTCAAAAAACTCTTACTCCCAAAAATATTACAACAGTGAAAAAAAACCTACTCCAAAAATAATATTACATCAATAAAAATACTCTTACTCTCAAAAATAATATTCAGGAAAAAAACACTCCCAAAAATATTACTTTGTTAAAATTACTATTACTCCCAAAAGTTATATTTCTTCAGTCAAAAAACTCTTACTCCCAAAAATATTACAACAGTCAAAAAACCCTACTCCAAAAATATTATTACATCAAACAAAATACTCTTACTCTCAAAAATAATATTACTCCAGTCAAAATTCATTTAGTCCCAAAAATACCTGTCTTCCTCTGTCCTCTCCTCTCACCTGACTTCCTCTGTCCTCTCTTCTCACCTGACTTCCTCTGTCCTCTCCTCTCACCTTACAACAGTCAAAAAAAACCTACTCCAAAAATATTATTACATCAGTCAAAATACTCTTACTCTCAAAAATAATATTACTTCAGGAAAAAAACACTCAAAAATATTACTTTGTTAAAATTACTATTACTCCCAAAAATTATATTTCTCCAGTCAAAAAACTCTTACTCCCAAAAAGATTACAACAGTCAAAAAAACCCTACTCCAAAAATATTATTACTCCAGTCATAAATACTCTTACTCTCAAAAATAATATTACTTCAGGCAAAAAACACTCCCAAAAATATTACAACAGTCAAAAATACCCTACTCCAAAAATATTATTACATCAATCACATACTCTCAAAAATAATATTACTTAAGAAAAAAACACTCCCAAAAATATTACTTTGTTCAAATTACTATTACTCCCAAAAGTTATATTTCTTCAGTCAAAAAACTCTTACTCCCAAAAATATTACAACAGTCAAAAAACCCTACTCCAAAAATATTATTACATCAAACAAAATACTCTTACTCTCAAAAATAATATTACTCCAGTCAAAATTCATTTAGTCCCAAAAATACCTGTCTTCCTCTGTCCTCTCCTCTCACCTGTACTTCCTCTGTCCTCTCCTCTCACCTGACTTCCTCTGTCCTCTCCTCTCACCTTACAACAGTCAAAAAAAACCTACTCCAAAAATATTATTACATCAGTCAAAATACTCTTACTCTCAAAAATAATATTACTTCAGGAAAAATACACTCCCAAAAATATTACTTTGTTAAAATTACTATTACTCCCAAAAATTATATTTCTCCAGTCAAAAAACTCTTACTCCCAAAAATAATATTACTTCAGGCAAAAAACACTCCCAAAAATATTACTTTGTTCAAATTTCTTTTACTCCCAAAAATTATATTTCTCCAGTCAAAAACTCTTACTCCCAAAAATATTACAACAGTCAAAAAAACCCTACTCCAAAAATATTATTACATCAATCAAAATACTCTTACTCTCAAAAATAATATTACTTCAGGAAAAAAACACTCAAAAATATTACTTTGTTAAAATTACTATTACTCCCAAAAATTATATTTCTCCAGTCAAAAAACTCTTACTCCCAAAAAGATTACAACAGTCAAAAAAACCCTACTCCAAAAATATTATTACTCCAGTCAAAATACTCTTACTCTCAAAAATAATATTACTTCAGGCAAAAAACACTCCCAAAAATATTACAACAGTCAAAAATACCCTACTCCAAAAATATTATTACATCAATCACATACTCTCAAAAATAATATTACTTCAGAAAAAAACACTCCCAAAAATATTACTTTGTTCAAATTACTATTACTCCCAAAAATTATATCCCTCCAGTCAAAAAACTCTTACTCCCAAAAATAATTTTACTTCAGGCAAAAAACACTCCCAAAAATATTACTTTGTTCAAATTTCTATTACTCCCAAAAATTATATTTCTCCAGTCAAAAAACTCTTACTCCCAAAAATATTACAACAGTCAAAAAAAACCTACTCCAAAAATATTATTACATCAGTCAAAATACTCTTACTCTCAAAAATAATATTACTTCAGGAAAAAAACACTCCCAAAAATATTACTTTGTTCAAATTACTATTACTCCCAAAAATATTATTTCTCCAGTCAAAAAACTCTTACTCCCAAAAATAATACAACAGTCAAAAAACGCTACTCCAAAAATATTATTACATCAGTCAAAATACTCTTACTCTCAAAAATAATATTACTTCAGGAAAAAAACACTCCCAAAAATATTACTTTGTTCAAATTACTATTACTCCCAAAAATTATATTTCTCCAGTCAAAAAACTCTTACTCCCAAAAATATTACAACAGTCAAAAAAACTCTACTCCAAAAATATTATTACATCCAGTCAAAATACTCTTACTCTCAAAAATAATATTACTTCAGGCAAAAAAACACTCCCAAAAATATTACTTTGTTCAAATTACTATTACTCCCAAAAATTATATTTCTCCAGTCAAAAAACTCTTACTCCCAAAAATATTACAACAGTCAAACAACCCTACTCCAAAAATATTATTACATCAATCTAAATACTCTTACTCTCAAAAATAATATTACTTCAGGAAAAAAACACTCAAAAATATTACTTTGTTAAAATTACTATTGCTACAAAAAATTATACTTCTCCAGTCAAAAAACTCTTACTCCCAAAAATATTACAACAGCCAAAAAAACCCTACTCCAAAAATATTATTACTCCAGTCAAAATACTCTTACTCTCAAAAATAATATTACTTCAGGCAAAAAACACTCCCAAAAATATTACTTTGTTCAAATTACTATTACTCCCAAAAATTTTATTTCTCCAGTCAAAAAACTCTTACTCCCAAAAATAATACAACAGCCAAAAAACCCTACTCCAAAAATATTATTACTCCAGTCAAAATACTCTTACTCTCAAAAATAATATTACTTCAGGCAAAAAACACTCCCAAAAATATTACTTTGTTCAAATTACAATTACTCCCAAAAATTATATTTCTCCAGTCAAAAAACTTTTACTCCCAAAAATATTACAACAGCCAAAAAACCCTACTCCAAAAATATTATTACTCCAGTCAAAATACTCTTACTCTCAAAAATAATATTACTTCAGGCAAAAAACACTCCCAAAAATATTACTTTGTTCAAATTACTATTACTCCCAAAAATTATATTTCTCCAGTCAAAAAACTCTTACTCCCAAAAATATTACAACAGCCAATAAACCCTACTCCAAAAATATTATTACTCCAGTCAAAATACTCTTACTCTCAAAAATAATATTACTTCAGGCAAAAAACACTCCCAAAAATATTACTTTGTTCAAAATACTATTACTCCCAAAAATTTATTTCTCCAGTCAAAAAACTCTTACTCCCAAAAATAATACAACAGTCAAAAAACCCTACTCCAAAAATATTATTACTCCAGTCAAAATACTCTTACTCTCAAAAATAATATTACTTCAGGCAAAAAACACTCCCAAAAATATTACTTTGTTCAAATTACTATTACTCCCAAAAATTATATTTCTCCAGTCAAAAAACTCTTACTCCCAAAAATATTACAACAGTGAAAAAAAACCTACTCCAAAAATAATATTACATCAATCAAAATACTCTTACTCTCAAAAATAATATTCAGGAAAAAAACACTCCCAAAAATATTACTTTGTTAAAATTACTATTACTCCCAAAAGTTATATTTCTTCAGTCAAAAAACTCTTACTCCCAAAAATATTACAACAGTCAAAAAGCCCTACTCCAAAAATATTATTACATCAAACAAAATACTCTTACTCTCAAAAATAATATTACTCCAGTCAAAATTCATGTAGTCCCAAAAATACCTGTCTTCCTCTGTCCTCTCCTCTCACCTGACTTCCTCTGTCCTCTCCTCTCACCTTACAACAGTCAAAAAAAACCTACTCCAAAAATATTATTACATCAGTCAAAATACTCTTACTCTCAAAAATAATATTACTTCAGGAAAAAAACACTCCCAAAAATATTACTTTGTTAAAATTACTATTACTCCCAAAAATTATATTTCTCCAGTCAAAAAACTCTTACTCCCAAAAATATTACAACAGTCAAAAAAACTCTACTCCAAAAATATTATTACTCCAGTCAAAATACTCTTACTCTCAAAAATAATATTACTTCAGGCAAAAAACACTCCCAGAAATATTACTTTGTTCAAAATACTATTACTCCCAAAAATTATATTTCTCCAGTCAAAAAACTCGTACTCCCAAAAATATTACAACAGTCAAACAACCCTACTCCAAAAATATTATTACATCAATCTAAATACTCTTACTCTCAAAAATAATATTACTTCAGGAAAAAAACACTCAAAAATATTACTTTGTTAAAATTACTATTGCTCCCAAAAATTATACTTCTCCAGTCAAAAAACTCTTACTCCCAAAAATATTACAACAGCCAAAAAAACCCTACTCCAAAAATATTATTACTCCAGTCAAAATACTCTTACTCTCAAAAATAATATTACTTCAGGCAAAAAACACTCCCAAAAATATTACTTTGTTCAAATTACTATTACTCCCAAAAATTATATTTCTCCAGTCAAAAAACTCTTACTCCCAAAAATAATACAACAGTCAAAAAACCCTACTCCAAAAATATTATTACTCCAGTCAAAATACTCTTACTCTCAAAAATAATATTACTTCAGGCAAAAAACACTCCCAAAAATATTACTTTGTTCAAATTACTATTACTCCAAAAATTATATTTCTCCAGTCAAAAAACTCTTACTCCCAAAAATATTACAACAGTCAAAAAACCCTACTCCAAAAATATTATTACTCCAGTCAAAATACTCTTACTCTCAAAAATAATATTACTTCAGGCAAAAAACACTCCCAAAAATATTACTTTGTTCAAATTACTATTACTCCCAAAAATTTTATTTCTCCAGTCAAAAAACTCTTACTCCCAAAAATAATACAACAGCCAAAAAACCCTACTCCAAAAATATTATTACTCCAGTCAAAATACTCTTACTCTCAAAAATAATATTACTTCAGGCAAAAAACACTCCCAAAAATATTACTTTGTTAAAATTACTATTACTCCCAAAAATTATATTTCTCCAGTCAAAAAACTCTTACTCCCAAAAATATTACAACAGTCAAAAAACGCTACTCCAAAAATATTATTACATCAGTCAAAATACTCTTACTCTCAAAAATAATATTACTTCAGGAAAAAAAACACTCCCAAAAATTTATGTATTCTT